>CAUYLG010010322.1:0-22699 GCA_963573385.1 Cacajao melanocephalus | reverse complement strand
GTTATTTAGTGGTGACTTGTGAGATTTTGGTGCACCCATCACTGAACCCAATTTGTGGTCTTTCATCCCTCACCCCCCCTCACGCTTTCTCCTGAGACCCCAAAGTCCATTGTGTCATTGCTATGCCTTTGCATCCTCATAGCTTAGCTCTCACTTATGGGTGAGAACATGCGATGTTTGGTTTTCCATTTCTATGTTACTTCACAATAATCCTCTCTAGTTCCATCCAGGTTGCTGTGAATGTCATTTATTTGTTCCTTTTTATGGCTGAGTAGTATTCCATCATATATATGTATGTATATGTGTGTGTGTATATGTGTGTGTGTGTGTGTGTGTGTATATGTGATGGAATGCTACCATATATATATATACACACACACATATATATCACAATTTCATTGTCTACTCATTGATTGGTGGGCATTTGGGCTGGTTCCATATTTCTGCAATTGTATATTTTGCTACTCTAAACATCTGTGCAAGTATCATTTTCATAGAATGACTTCCTTTCATCTGGGTAGATACCCAGCAGTGGGATTGCTGGATCAATGGTAGGTCTACTTTATTTTTTTAAGGATTCTACACACTTTTTTCCATGGTGATTGTATTAATTCACATTGTCACCAGCAGTGTAGAAGTGTTCCTTTTCACCGTATCTATGCCAAAATCTATTAATTTTTATTTTTTCATTGTGGCCATTCTTGCAGGAGTAAGGTGGTATCACATTGTGGTTTTGATTTGCATTTCCCTGGTAAATAGTGATGCTGAGCATTTTTTCCTATGTTTGTTGGCCATTTGTATATCTTCCTCTGATAATTGTCTATTATGGTTTTTGCAGCTACTGTAAAAGAGGTTGAGTTCTTGATTTCATTCTCAGCTCAGTTACTTTTGGTTTATATCAGATCTGATTTGCGTACCTTAATTTTGTATTCTAAAACTTTACTAAATTCATTTTTCAGTTCTAGAAGCTTTTTAGAAGAGTCCTTAGGGTTTTCTATGTATATGATCATATCATTAGCAAACAGTGAAAGTCTGACTTCCTGTTTACAATTTGGATGCCCTTTCTTTCTACTGTCTGATTGCTCTGGCTAGGACTTCCAGTACTATGCTGAATAGAAGTGGTGAGAGTGGGCATCCTTGTTTGTTCCAGTTCCCAAAGGGAATGCTTTCAACTTTTCCCTATTCAGTATTATGTTGGATGTGGGTTTGTCATAGATGGCTTTTATTATATTTTTGGTTTTAATTCTGTTTATATTGTTTATTACATTTATTGACTTGTATATGTTAAACTATCCCTACATCACTGGTATGAAACCCATTTCATTATGGTAGATTATCTTTTTGATATGCTGTTGGATTCAGTTAACTAGTATTTTGTAAAGGATTTTTGCATCTGTGCTCATCAGAAATATTGGTCTGTAATTTTCTTTTTTCGTATGTCCTTTCCTAGTTTTAGTATTAGGGTGATACTGGCTTCATAGAATGATTTAAGGAGGATTTCCTCTTTTTGTATCTTCTGAAATAGTATCAATAGGATTGGTATCAATTCTTCTTTAAATATCTGTTAGAATTTAGTTGTGAATCATCAGGTCCTGGACTTTATTTGTTGTTGGCGAATTCTTATTACAGATTAAATCTCGCTGCTTTTTATCAGTCTGTTCAGGGTTTCTAATTCTTCCTGATTTAAGCTAGGAGGGTTGTATCTTTCCAGGAATTTATCCATCTCCTCTAGGTATTCCAGTTTATGCATGTAAAGGTCTTCATAGTAGCTTTGAATGATCTTTCGTATTTCTGTGCTGTCAGTTGTAATATCTCCAATTTCATATTCAATTGAGTTTATTTGAATCGCCTGTCTTTTTTCCTTGGCTAATCTTGCTAACAGTCTATCACCTTTATTTATCTTTTTAAAGAACAAGCTTTGTGTTTCATTTAACCTTTGTATTTTTTTCTTTCAATTTCATTTAGTTTTGCCCTGATCTTGGTTATTTCCTTTCTTCTGCTGGATTTGGATTTGGTTTGTTCTTGCTTCTCTAATATCATCATTCAGTCCAAAGAATTTTATAATTTTCATCTTGATTGCATCGTTTACATAATGATCATTCAGAAGAAGGTTAATTTCCATGTATTTGCATGGTTTTGAAGGTTTCTTGTGAAGCTTAGTTTGGTAGGATATAAAATTCTTGCTTGGAATTCCTTTTATTTAAACAGAACCTGAAAATAGACCCTGAATTTCTTCTATCTCATAAGATTTCTGCTCAGAGGTGTGTTGCTGGCCTGATGGGGTTCCCCCTGTATGTAACTTGATCCTTTTTTTTTTAGCACCTTTAAGATTTTTCTTTTGCATTATCTTTGGTGAATTTGATGATTATGTCTTGGGGATGGCAATCTTTTATAGCATCTGTATGGGGTTCTCTGTATTTCTTGGATTTGCATGTCAACCTCTAGCAAGATTGGGGAAATTTTTGTGGACTATATCCTCAAATATATTTTTCAAGTTGTTTATTTCCTCCTCTTCCTCAGGAATGCCAATGAGTTGTGGATTTGGTCTGGTTACATAAACCAATATAGCTCAGAAATTTTGTTTATTTTTTAAAATTTCTTTTTCTTTATTTTTGTCTGACTGAATTGATTCAAAGAACCAGACATTGAACTTTGAGACTCTATCCTTAGCTTAGTCTATTATGCTGTTAATACTTGTCATGGTATTATAAAATTATTGTAGTAAATTTTTCAGCTCTAAATGTTCAGCTTAGCTCTTAAAATGGCTTTTGTATTATTTTACTGGTTTATTTGGATTCCTTGGATTGGGTTTCAACTTTCTCCCAAATCTCAATGAGGTTCTCTGCTATCCAGATTCTGAATTCTATGTCTACTATTTTGTTTTTTCCGGACTGGTTAATAATCACTGGTGGGGAGCTAGTGGACTCATTTTCATGTAAGCAGACAGTCTGACATTTGAATTGGCAGAGTTCTTGTGCTGATTTTTTTTCTCATCTAAGAAGGTTGGTGTTTCATTAACTGTGGTGTAAGCCAAGTATAGTCAGATTGCTTTATTTCTGGATATTTTTAAAACAGAAAATTTTCCCTGACCCCTTCATGGTGAGGGGAATTGGAGTGTGGGCATGTTTGGCCAGCTTCACTCACTGAGATCCACTGTGCTCCCCTGCTCATGGGAAGGCAAGTGCAGCTGAGCAAGTGCAGGAGCCAGAGTAAGAGGTTTTTGGCACCAGTAGGAGCAAAACTCCCTGCAGGTCCCATAGCAGTGTCTGGGGGGGAGTACCCATGACACCTGAAGCCCTAGAGGGAGTGTTACAGTCAGCACTCTTTTAGCTTTGCCATCCATAAATGGCTTAGGTGTTCAACAACCTAGTGGATTTTCTCTCTTTTCATGAGTGCAGAGGGTCAGTGTGACAGCTTTCTGTATCCCAAGCTGTTGTTCAGCATCCAGGAAAAATCAGGTGGCAAGAATGAAATGAAGGATAGTGAATGTAGGAGATTTTATTGCCAATGGAAGTGGCTCTCAGTGGGAAGGGGAGATGGAAAGGGGATGTAGTGGGAAGGTATTATTCCCATGAAGTCCCACTATCTCTGGTCAGACTCTTCTCTGAAGTCCTGCTGTCAAGCCATTCTTTTGAAGTCAAGCTGCTTCCCTCTGACATCCATCTGCTTCTCCTTTTAACATCCAGATGTTTTTCTCCTCTGCTAGCTGGTTCAGGGGTTTTTATGGGTACAGGATTGGGGGTAGGGTGGGCCATGGGTGGTTTTGGAAAAGGCAACATTTGAGTGGGAAAACAAGAATGCACGCTCTCACGTTGGGCTCTGGTTCCAAGCTTGAGGGTAGGATTTCACCAGGGACCCCACCATTTTCTGCCTAGATTTTCTCTGCCTCCTGTCTCTATCATTCTCAGAGGGCCAAGGCTCTGTGCAGAGTCTTAATCTGTGGCTGAATTATTGCCCTGGATCTCTCAGCATAGTACATTATCAAAATATATTTGTTGTTGTAGTTTGGGCTGTGATCCAGTAAATGACACTTAAGTGTAACGTCCAGTAGGGAGGCTCATACCCAGCTATGTGGTTTCTTTGTATTTCCCTGAAAACATAGGCATATTCTGTGGTGTAGCATGGACAGTAGTGATACCCTCACCAGGTATACTTCTGGGCATTGGGGGAGCTCCCTCAAATCACTGGAACTGTACCCCCATTAATTTTATTAAATATTTTAAGGTACAAGGTTCCTTCAGACCAAGACCATGGCCTGGAGTCAGGCCATACATTTTCTGAGTTGGCCCTGTGGAGGAAGGCAGGCGCTACTCTTGTAGCAGCCCATGAGCTTATGTGACTTACTACTTACAGTCCTCTGAGAGTGTTGGCTCCTCTCCTGTTCAAATGACAGCCACAGATCTTGGCTTCATACACTCATGCTGTGTACCACATTCCTGGAGCAAGCTTAGGCTGTTGTTTTGGGTTTTCCCCAGCATGGGGGCAGCAAGAACAGGAACGAAGATAGTGGCAGCCCATCATTTATTTATTTCTCTTCCTTACTGCCTTTATGTGGGTTAACTGAACATTTTTATTTCGTTTCATGTTTCCTATTTACTCACTGTTTATATATTTAAACTTTTATTTCTTGCACTAGGGTATACATTTAAATTAATATCAGTCTTCTTTCAAATAAAATAGACTACTTTTTCAGGTTTAAAGCTGAGGCTGTTTCTATTTCATCAATCTGAAGATAATTCAGTTGGAAAATGAGAATTTGTGAGTAATTTTTGTTTGTCTGAAGCAGATACAACAGTTTCTGATTTTTTCTCCATTATTCTTTCTCCTATAATGTAGATATAATAACTGAAGGTACAATAGACATTTTACTGTAAAAGAAACAAAACCACTAATTTAGGTTGTTAAGAATAAGAAAAAAGAAGAGTAATTTTTTGATGAACAACAAAAAAAATAATACCAGAACTTTTTCACCTATCACCATACTTTTGGATGTTTGAATGAAAAAAAAATCTTGCTTATTAAGCAACTATATTTCAAAATTTATTTTATATTCAGCAGCATCCAAACAACCCTCACACAGATACTATCATTTGCCTTTTACGAATAAAGACCTAATCAAAAAAGAAAATTACTTTCCTCATGGTTACACATGTTAAAAATATGAGCTGAGATTTAAACTGAAACAATTTTATATGTCTTGTACTCACAACTTATCTCAGGCTTGCAACTTACAATAGTTTATTTATTAATGCCTGTACCAATTCCAAAGTCTTCATTAAAATTGCTTTTTACTGCAATTTAATTTGCATTAGGGCTAATTCCCTTCCTATTTTTTAATTTCTAGTGTTTCTTATAATTATTCTTTCATATTAAATATTAAAATTAATTTATATTATTTCAACTAGAAACAAGTCTACACACATCAATTTTAGTAGTTAGATAAAATTAACCAATTCAATCAATTGCATCAAGATTCAAACCCAAGGCAATATGGCTTCAGAATTTATTCTCTTAGTCACTCTACTATGCTCCTGGTACCAGTCTATTTGTTCACTACTATAAAGAAATACCAGAGACTGGGTCTTTTATTTTTTTAAAAAAAGGTTTAATTGAATAATGGCTCTGCATGCTGTACAGGAAGCATGAGAAGGCTTCAGGAAGCTTTCAATCATGATGGAAGGCAAAGGGGGAGTGAGCACATCACCTGACCAGAGGAGGAAGAGAGAGACGAGGGGAGGTGCTGCACACATTTAAACAACCAGATCTTTTGAAACTCACTTACCATGATAAGTGGTGTTACAAAGGGGGATGGTGTTAAACCATCCATGAGAAACCGCCCCCTAATCTAATCAGTTAGCACCAGGCTCCAAATGAGATTTGGGTGGAAACACAGATCTAAACCCTATCATGCTACCCTTATCCCATCCCAAATCTCTTCACTGTCTCACATTGCAAAATACAACCATACCTTCTCAATAGTTCCCCAAAGTCTTAGCTTATTCGAGCATTAACTCAAAAGTCCAAATTCCAATGTCTCATCAGGGACAAGGCTAGTCCTTTCTGCCTATGGGCATGTGTATTAGTCCATTCTCCATGCCTAAGACTGGGTAATTTATAATGAAAACAAGTTTAATTGACTCACAGTTCCACATGGCTCAGGAGGCCTCAGGAAACATACAATCATGGTGGAAGGGGAAGCAAACATGTCTTTCTTCACATGGTAGCAGGAAACAGAAGTGCCATGCAAAGGGGAAAAAGCCCCTTATAAAACCTTCAGATCTCATGAGTGCTCACTCACTACCATGAGGACAGCATGGGAAAAAAAACACCCCTATGATTCAATTACTGTGCACTGGGTCCTGCCCTTGAAACACGGGCATTAATATAATTCATGGTGAAATTTGGGTGGGGATACAGGCAAAACATATTATTCCACCACTGGTTCATTCTAAATATTATGTTCTCAATTTAAAAACACTATCATGCCCTTCCATCAGTTCCCCCAAAATATTAACTCATATCAGCATTAACCCAAAAGTCCAAGTCCAAAGTCTCATCTGAGACAAAGCAAGTCCCTTCCACCTATGAGCCTGTAAAATCAAAAGCAAGTTATTTACTTCCTAGATACAATGGAGGTAAAGAAACTGGGTAAACACACATATTCCAAATGGGATAAATTGGCATAACTAAGCTTCATAAGCGAAGGACAAATAAAAGCCTTTACAGACAAGCAATTGCTGAGAGATTTTGTCACCACCAGGCCTGCCTTATAAGAGCTCCTGAAAGAAGCACTAAACATGGAAATGAACAACCAGTACCAGCCACACCAAAATCCTACCAAATGGTAAAGACCATTAACATAATGAAGAAACTGTGTCAACTAATGGTCAAAACAACCAGCTAGCATCAAAATGGCAGGATCAAATTCACGTGTAACAATATTAACCTTAAATGTAAATGAGTGAAATGCCCCAATCAAAAGACACAGACTGACAAATTGGATAAAAAGTCAAGACCCATCAGTGTGCTGTATTCAGGAAACTCATCGCATGTGCAAGGCCACATATAGGCTCAAAATAAAGAGATGGAGGAAGATTTACCAAGCAAATGGAGAGTGAAAATAAAAAAGCAGGAGTAGCAATCCTAGTCTCTGATAAAATGGACTTTAAGCCAATAAAGATCAAAAGAAACAAAGAAGGGCATTACATAATGGTAAAAGGATCAATGCAACAAGAAGAGCTAATGATCCTAGATATATACACATGCAATACAGGAACACCCAGATACATAAAGCAAGTTCTTAATGACCTACAAAGAGACTTAGACTCTCACATAATAATAGTGGGAGACTTTAACACTCCACTGTCAATATTAGACAGATCAATGAGCCAGAAAATTAACAAGGATATCCAGGACTTGAACTCAGATCTGCACCAAGCAGACCTAATAGACATCTACAGAACTCTCCACCCCAAATCCACAGAATATACATTCTTCTCAGCACCACATCGCACCTTTTCTAAAATTGACCACATAATTCGAAGTAAATCACTCCTCTGCAAATGTAAAAGAACACAAATCACAACAAACAGTCTCTCAGACCACAGTGCAATCAAATTAGAACTCAGGATTAAGAAACTAACTCAGAACCGCACAATTTCATGGAAACTGAACAACTGGTTCCTGAATGTCAACTGGATAAACAATGAAATGAAGGCAGAAATAAAGATGTTCTTCAAAACCAATGAGAATGAAGACACAATGTACCAGAATCTCTGGGAAACATTTCAAGCCCTGTCTAGAGGGAAATTTATAGCAATAAATGGCCACACAAGAAGCCAGGGAAGATCTAAAATCGACACCCTATCATCAAAATTGAAAGAGCTAGAGGAGCAAGATAAAAAAAACTCAAAAGCCAGCAGAAGACAAGAAATAACTAAGATCAGAGCAGAACTGAAGGAGATAGAGACCCAAAAAAACCCTTCAAAAAAATCAATAAATCCAGGAGCTGGCTTTTGAAAAGATCAACACAATCGACAGACCACTAGCCAGATTAAAAAAAAAGAAAAGATAGAAGAATCCAACAGATGCAATAAAAAACCATAAAGGGGATATCCCCACTGATTCCACAGAAATACAAACTACTATCAGAGATTACTACAAACAACGCTATGCACATAAACCAGTAAACCTGGAAGAAACGGCTAAATTCCTGGACACTTGCACCCTACCATACCTAAACCAGGAAGAAGTCGAAACCCTGAATAGACCAATAAAAAGGGCTGAAAGTGAGGCAACAATCAATAGGCTATCAACCAATAGAAGTCCAGGTCAGATGGATTCACAGCCAAATTCTACCAGACATACAAAGAAGAGCTGATACCAGTCTTTCTGAAACTATTCCAAACAATACAAAAAGAGAGAATCATTTCCAAATCATTTTATGAGACCAACATCATCCTGATACCAAAACCAAGCAGAGACTCAACAAAAAAAGAAAACTTCAGGCCAATATCCATGATGAACATAGATGCAAAAATCTTCAATAAAATATTGGCAAACTGATTGCAACAGCACATCAAAAAGCTTATCCATCACGACCAAGTAGGCTTCATCCCTGGAATGCAAAGATGGTTCCACATACACAAATCTATAAACATAATCCACCACATAAACAGAACCAAAGACAAAAACACATGATTGTCTCAATAGATGCAGAGAAGGCCTTTGACAAAATTCAACAGCCCTTTGTGCTAAAAACTCTCAATAAACTAGGTATCGATGGAAGTTACCTCAAAATAATAAAACTATTTATGACAAACTGACATTCAATATCATACTGAATGAGAAAAAACTGGAAGCATTCCCTTTGACATCTGACACTAGACAAGGATGCCTTCTTTCATCATTCCTATTAAATAAGCTATTGGAAGTTCTAGCCAGAGCAGTCAGGCAAGAACAAGAAATAAACGATATTCAGTTAGGAAAGGAGGAAGTCAAATTGTCTCTATTTGCAGAAGACATGACTGTATATTTAGAAAACCCCATCATCTCAGCCTAAAATCTCCTTAAACTGATAAGGAACTTCAGCAAAGTGTCAGGATACAAAATCAATGTGCAAAAATCACAAGCATTCCTATACACCAATAACAGACTAACAGAGAGTCAAATAATGAGCAAACATCCATTTACAATTGCTACAAAGAGAATAAAATACCTAGGAATACAACTAATAAAGGATGTAAAGGACCTCTTCAAGAAGAAATACAAATCACTGCTGAAGTAAATGAGAGAGGACACAAACAGTTGGAAAAACATTCTATGATCATGGTTAGGAAGAATCAATATTGTGAAAATGGCCAAACTGCCCAAAGTAATTTATAGATTCAATGCTATCCCCATCAAGCTACCAATGACCCTCTTCACAGAAATGGAAAAAACCACCTTAAACTTTATATGGAACCAAAAGAGAACCCGTATAGCAAAGACAATTCTAAGCAAAAAGAACAAAGCTGGAGGCAAGCTACCTGACTTCAAACTAAATGACAAGATTATAGTAACCAAAACAGCATGGTACTGGTACCACAACAGAAATATAGATGAATGGAACAGAACAGAGGCCTCAGAGGCTATGCCACACGTCTACAACCATCTTATCTTTGACAAACCTGACAAAAACAAGCAATGGGGAAAGGAGGCCCTGTTTAATACATGGTGTTGGGAAAACTGGCTAGGCATGGGCAGAAAGCAGAAACTGGATCCCTTCCTGACACCTAACACTAAAATTAACTCCAGATGGATTAAAGACTTAAATATGAGACCTAACACCATAAAAGCCCTAGAAGAAAACCTAGACAAAACCATTCAGGACATAGGCATAGTCAAGTACTTCATGACTAAAGCACCAAAAGCATTGGCAACAGAAGCCAAAATAGACAAAAGATATCTAGTTAAACTCCAGACCTTCTGCATAGCAAAGAAACAATCATTAGAGTGAACTGGTAACCAATAGAATGGGAAAAAAAACTTTTTCAATCTACCCATCTGACAAAGGGCTAATATCCAGAATCTACAAAGAACTAAAACAGATTTACAAGAAAAGAACAAACAAATCCATTCAAAAGTGGGAAAAGAATACAAACAGACAGTTTTCAAAAGAAGACCAATATGAGGCCAACAAACATATGAAAAAATGCTCATCATCCCTGGTCATTAGAGAAATGCAAATCAAAACCAAATTGAGATACCACCTCACACCAGTTAGAATGGCGATCATTAAACAATCTGGAGACAACAGATGCTGGAGAGGATATGAAGAAATAGGAACACTTTTACACTGTTGATGGGAGTGTAAATTAGTTCAACCATTGTGGAAGACAATGTGGTGATTTTTCAAGGATCTAGAAATAGAAATTCCATTTGACTCAGCAATCCCATTACTGGGTATATATCCAAAGGATTACAAATCATTCTATTATAAAGACACATGCACAGGTATGTTCATTGTGGCACTGTTTACAATAGCAAAGACCTGGAACCAACCCATATGTCCATCGATGATAGACTGGACAAGAAAAATGTGGCACATATACACCATGCAATACTATGCAGCCATAAAAAACGATGAGTCTGTGTCCTTTGTAGGGACATGGATGAATCTGGAAACCATCATTCTCAGCAAACTGACACAAGGACAGAAAACCAAACACTGGCAGGTGTTGAACAATGAGAACACATGAACTCATGGCGGGGAGCATCACACACTGGGGTCTGTTGTGGGGCTAGGGGAGGGACAGCAGGAGGTGGGGAGGCTGGGGAGGAATAACATGGGGAGAAATGCCAGATATAGGCGACGGTGGGTTGGAGGCAGCAAACCACATTGCCATGTATGTACCTCTGCAACATTCCTGAATTATCTGCACATGTACCCCAGAACCTAAAGTGCAATTTAAAAAAATTGGCATAAAAGGGGCTACAGGCCTTATGCAAGTCCAAATTGCAACAAGGTAGTAATTAAATCTTAAAGCTCAAAAATAATCTCTTTTGGCCAGGCACGGTGGCTCATGCCTGTAATCCAAGCACTTTGGGAGGCCGAGGTGAGCATATCACAAGGTTAAGAGATTGAGACCATCCTAGCCAACATAGGGAAACCCTGGCTCTACTAAAAATATATATTAGACAAATAGTTGAGCATGGTGGTGTGCACCTGTAGTCCCAGCTACTTGGGAGGCTGATGCAGGAGAATCACTTGAACCCAGGAGGCAGATGTTGCAGTGAGCAAAAATCGTGTCACTGTACTCCAGCCTGGTGATCAGGCGAGATTCTGTCTAAAAAAAAATAAAAAGATCTCCTTTGACTCCTTGTCTCTCATCTAGGTCATGGTGATGCAAGAAGTGGGCTCCCGTGGCCTTGGGAAGCTCCATCCCTGTGGCTTTGTAGGTATCACCCTCCTCCTGGCTGCTTTCACAGGGTGACATTAAGTGTTTGCAGCTTTGTCAGGCACATGGTGCAAGCCATTGATGAATCTATCACTCTAGGATCTGGAGGATGGTGGTCCTCTTATAGCTCCACAGGGCAGTGTCCCAGTGGGGCTCTGTGTGGGGCTCCAACCCCATGTTTTCCTTCCACACTTCTCTAGCAGAGGTTCTCCATGAGAGCTCCATCCCTGCAACAAACTTCTGCCTGAACATCTAGGCATTTCCATACATCCTCTGAAATCTAGGCAGAGGTTCCTCAACCACAATTCTTGACTTCTGTGCTTCTACAGGCTGAACACCATGTGGAAGCCACCAAGTCATATGGCTTGTGCCCTCTGAAGCAGTGACCTCAGCTTTACCTGGTCCCCATTGAGCTATGGCTGGAGATTGAACAGCTGAGATGCAGGGAGCTGTGTCCAGAGGCTACACAGGAAAGTGGGGCCCAGGGTCCGGCTCACAAAACCATTCTGTCCTGTTCTCCAGGCCTCCAGACCTGTGATGGGAGGGGCTGTCTCAAAGGTCTCTGAAATGCCTTCCAGGTCCTTTCCTCATTGTCTTGGCTATCAGCATTTGCCTTCCTTTTAGTTATGCAAAAATTTCTGCAGGCTGCTTGAATTCCTCCCCTGAAAATGGTTTTCTTTTTTCTACCATGTGTACAAGCTGCAAATTTTACTAAATTTTGTGCTTTGCTTCCCTTTAAATGTAAGTTCCCGTTACACATCATTTCTTTGCTCACCCATATGAATTTAGGCTGGTTGAAGCAGCCAGGCCACATCTGCAACATTTTACTGCTTAGATATTTATTCTACGACAAACCATAAATTATCGCTCTCAAGTTGAAAGTTCCACAGATCCCTAGAGCAGAGGCACAATGCTGCCAGGTTCTTTGCTAATGTATAACAAAAGTCACCTTTGCTCCAGTTCCGCATTCCTCATTTCCACCTGAGATCTCCTCAGCCTGGAACTCATTGTCCACATTACTAACAGCATTTTGGTCAAAACTGTTTAACAAATCTCTAGGAAGTTTCAAACTTTTCTTCATTTTCCTGTCTTCTGAGTCCTCTAAACTGTTCCAACCTCTGCCCTTTACCCAGTTCCAAAGCTGCTTCCACATTTTCAGGAATTTTTATAACAATGCCCCACTTCTCTGGTACCAATTTTTGTATAAGTTTATTCTTACATTGCTACAAAAATATACCTGATAGTGATAATTTATAAAGAAACAAGGTTTAATTGTCTCATGGTTCTGCAGATTGTGTAGAAAGCATAGCAGCATCTTCTCATCTTCTGTAGAGGCTTCAGTAAACCCATAATCATGGCAATAGGCGAAGGGGGAAGCAGGCACATCTTACATGGCTGCAGTAGGAGCAAGAGAGAGCAAGTGGGAAGCTGCTTCACATTTGAAAAGAAACAGATGTTATGAGAACTCACTGTCATGAGAACTTACTGAGGGGGATGGTGTTAAATCATTCATGAGAAACTGCCCTGTGATCTAATCACGTTTCACCAGGCTCCACCTCCAACACTGGGAATTACAATTGAATGTGACATTTGGGTGGGAACACAGATCCTTAGGAAGGATAAATAATTTTCACCAACGTCAATAATTTTGTTAAGTCAAGATAAAATTTTACCTGAGTCTGACTCCAAAGACAACATTGCCTTTGGAGTGGAAAGTGGAAAGAGCTGGATATTTCATATGTAACTTTTCATTTATTCATTGTATTTAGGTAATCATAGTTTCTCACTTTATATATATATATATATATATGTGTATATATATATGTGTGTATATATATATATAACCTATGACAAGCATGGGACTATATGAAGCTCTTGGTGTTAAAAACTGCCAGTAACAAATAAATGAATAGCTTATAGAAATGTTGTGGTCTTAGCATCGCACTTCACAGTTATGGTTGGGAGAATAGTGGCAGTGACTGGTGAATAAATAATGGATCTTTGAAAATTGTCCTTTCCATGGTCCAACAGATTGCACCATTCACCACTGAATTCATCCAAAAGTAGAATTCAGGTTGAGGTGAGATAACAAATTTTGGGCGAATTAATATATTTTAAAAATGTATCAGGATTCCAAACAAGTCATCCATGTGTGGGGAACATATTAGATAAAGGAACAGAGTAGGGTTTTGCACTTTTTAATTATCGAAGGAAAATAAATACAAATAAATCATTAAAGGCTCTCCAATGTGTGGTTAAGGCACCAACAAGTACAGGAAATTGTAGCTGAATAAAGCACCACATTCTACAGTCATATGATGTAGTTGCCATAAAAGCATGATAAATTTAGCCTACATGTGCAGGAGTATGAAATCTGACATAATATGGAAGATAGTCCTGTCATACTTTCTTAAAAATAACTTTCTTAAGTAATGCTGATAGACAATAAACTGAATATAATTTTAAGAGTGTGACTCATAAATTAAAAATATGTATATACATGTGAAACTCTAACAACGTGCAAGATAACAAGCATATCTATTATTTCCATGTAACTCCTCATGCCCCTTTTAAACATTTTCCTTTCCTTTCTGCCCCTTTCTTTTCCATGCAACCACTGGTCTGCCTTCTATCACTATAGATGCATTCTCTGATGTTCTCAATAAACACATCCAGACATTCTTCCTATTCTTCTCTCTGGCTTCTTTTACCCAGCAATGTTATTTTGGATTTCATCTATGCCATGTGACTGTAAATATCTCATTCTTTTTTATTGCTGAATTTTATTTTTATTGTATGAATATACAACCATTTATTTATCCATAAATATGTTGCTGAAAATTTATTTCTAGTTTTTGGCTATTTTAAGTAAAGCTTCTATGAACACTAATGTACAAGTCTTTTCGTATACATATTCTTTTACTTCTCTTGAGTAAATATCTAAAAATGGAATAGCTGAATCAGAGGTAGATATACATAACATTTTAAGAATATATCAAACTATTATAAAAAGTAATTTTGCCATATATGTTTTTAGCAGCAGAGAATGGGAGTTCCAGATACTTTACTTCCTTGCCAATATTTTTATTTTTCTTTTTAAATTGTAACCATTCTAATAATAAAGCAGCAGAATGATTTACATATTTATCACATGTTAATGTGGACATATTACCTTGAAGGAATTTTAAGGAAGCCATCCAAAGTATGAGGTGCCATTAAAGTGAGGGGAGGAGACAGAAAACAGCATGACCATGGTAAATGTCTTGGAGGAAATACCCTTTGCATGACATGTGTGCCATCAAAATTTAGCATAGGAAGATGAGTTGTGGAAAGTAACTTTGGGAATGCTTTTAAAGGGCAGTCAAGAAATACCCTCTTTTCTCCACCTTGTTCTCCTCAGCATTTCCATCACACCCCCATGTCGTGGAAGAAAACATCAGAAATGGTGCTTTACAATGTGTAAGCCACCCCAGGACCATCACTGGCCAGGAGGTGTACCTGGCTGAGCAAAGTCAACTGGAGTGGTGGCTCTTCATTTTCCTGAAAAGTGGTGTATATAGGGAGGTCAGGAACCCTAGGTGAGCCCACTGGGAGGCAGTAACATTGCTAAGGTGACCAGAAAAGACAAGTGCCTAGCAGGGTTATAGAACAACTAACCTTAAACATAGTAGTGAAGAAGAAAAAGGCCCACAGGAGGTGTCAGTGTGACACAATCCAATCTAGGCTCATTCTCTTCTTCCTCATAGACTCCCCTCATGACTCCTACCATGCCCTTGCCTTTCAAAAGCTCACAAACCCCCTCCTCAGCCTTCACTGTTTCACATGAAGCTTCTCTTCCCATCTATTCCCCACCCTCTTCCTCCAAATCAATGTCCTTCTGGGATCAACATGCTGTCTTTCCATTTACAGAAGACAGCCATCAGGGTGAAAATATTTCTTCCAGGGAGTTCAAGAAAAAAAAAGGTTGTCAAACAAATACCACTCCTTCAAGAAAGCCCAGAAGAGAAAGAGGGCCAACATTATTCAGCCATTACCATGAAGTGAATAAGAACTTCAATCAAAATCAGCCAGCTATGAACAAAGAGATCCTGAACAGTTACAGTACTTCAAGTAATGATCTGTACAGCCAGTAATTACTGATCAAGGGCCAGCAGGCTCAGAAATATCTGCGGTATCTTCAAAGGGCTTTGCTGCTGAGAAATAGTCAACTACATTGGGTCTAACCCTTACAACAGTATAGAAGGATGGTGATTACACTATAATCAGCAAGTTGCAAAAAGCTCCTCTTCCTATAGGATGTGTGTGTATCTTTATGTGTTCCCTGGTGTTGGGGAGGGAAGGAAGAAAAGAGGTACATGAGAAGGGAGAAAAGTAGTGTTCTGTAGGGTTGGGAGCCAGGCTGGCAAGTCTACAGTTAGCCAGACATTGATGGATAAGAACTGGATCAGGACCGAGCACTTAAGACAAATCTCCTCTTGAAATCTTTATCACACTGGCAAGTATAGGAACTGGATTTTTCTCAGTATGTTTGAGTAGGGGTGATATCAGGATTTAGACTGATGGACCTAGATGATATAATGTTTTGATGTGTGCAGGGTAATGATAACACTTCCCAATCCTCAATAAAATATTAGCAAACTGAAACCATCACCATGTCAGAAAGACAATACACAAGAATAAAATGGATTGGATACCAGGGATGCAAGGATAGTTGAACACACGGAAATCAACAAATATCACCCATCACATAAACAGAATTAAAAGCATTCCCCAAAAGAGAGGTAGACAAAGAAATCTCACCCACAGACCACCTACTTAGTAATGGTATTTGTTGAGCCACACTACATGCTGTAAGCAACTAGGAGTCCTTAGAAGGACTAAATGATACCCTACGAAAAGTTACTGATAGCGTTCTCAAGAACTGTAATAATGGTATTTGAGACCACATATCCAACATGTATCAGGTCACTTTCTTTACAAGAAACATGGGGTAAAATGCTGACCTATTGAGGGTGGGGCAGTCAAAAACTTCAATATTATATAGGTTTATTCATACAAAATGTATAATATAGGCAAATCTATAGTCAGAAAATATATTTGTGGCTATTTATCGTTGGGGTTTGGGTGGAGGAATAGGAAAGCAATAGCTAACATGTATGTGCTTTCTCTTTGATGTGATGAAAATATTCTAAAATTCACTGGGTGTGGCTGCATATATCTTTGAATATACTAAACACTGTTGACTTTTACACTTTTAATGGTTAAATTTCATAAAATACAAATTATATTTCTATAAAATGGTCTAAATAAAGAAACAGGGAGAGAGGGGAAATGGGAGGGAGAGAGGATAAAAAGGAAGGAAAGAAGAAAGAGAAAGGAAGGAAGAGATGAAGGAAGGAAAAGGGGAAGGAAGGAAAGAAGGAAGGAAGGAAGGAACAAAGGAAGGAAGGAAAGGGAGGAAGTGAGGGAGGAAGGAAAGGTGAGAGAAACAGAAGGAGGGAGGGAGGAAGGGAAGAAGGAAGGAAGGAAGGAAGAGACAGAAGGGAGGGAGGGAGCCTGGGGTGTAACCTAAGCTAGGAACACTTTCTGGATTATTTTCTAGGACGTGTTCACGCACAGTCTTTTATCAACAGAGTCACTGAGGTCCCAGGAAATTCTCATTCAATTCCCCTTTTGTGCAGCTGCACACTCTCTTCCACTGATCATTGGCATTCTTGGTCCATCTCAACTGCCAGTCATCAGTCACCAACCCCACTGATTTGCATAGCCCCAGCCTCTATAGAGGGGGTGCACTGGACACAGAGGTAAAATATACAAGCCTCCAGCAGGCATCAGGAAGCTTTCAGCCCTGGGACATGGCAAGTTTACAATGAATCACTAGAGTAGTCAAGAGTGTTGTGCACCCATAATAATGTAACAGAGCCAGTTATGCTTTTACCAATGGAAAGCAGGGGAGATTCTAAGGTAGGGTGAAGTGTCGGGTAGGGTACTGATTAAGCCCAGTAGGCCTGCCTGCCTGCTCAAATCACTCTGTAACTTCCAGCTGGTAATAATAATATAGAGACTTCTCAAGCTTATTCACAAAAGTTGTCCTGTACCAGTCCCATCATGACTCATATCCCTCATCATTTATCATTTTTCCTTTTGGATCTTTCTCCTCACTACACTGATCTCTTGATTCAGAGCCTTGAGTGCCAGCTGACCTTCAGTTTTCTGAACTTGAAGTTTTCTATGTAATCTCATTCCTGGACTCTGGCTCAAGCAACCCTCCCACCTCAGCCTCCTGAGTAGCTGGGACCACAGACCCATATCATCTCACTGGGTTAATTTTTAAAAATTTTTGCAGAGACAGGGTCTCACCATGTTGCCCAGGATTGCCTTGAACTCCTGGTCTCAAGCAATCCTCCTACGCCCGGCCCAGATTTTTCAATCATGCCCACAAGAAATCATGTTACTAAAGACATCATTGCACAAATTCAGCTTTATAGAGCTGAAGAATTAAGTTAATGTTCTTTTTAATGGAAAAATGGAGAAATGCAAATTAAAACAATAATGAGACAACATCTTTACACTGGTAATTTTGATAAAAAATTTGAGGATTGATAAAATGTTTGTTAAAGTGCAAGCTATTTATCTACATTAATTTCTGAGAAAATGAATATGTATAGCATTTTTGAAACATAATTTCAGCAATATTTATAAAAATTTATAATATTCACACTGTCTACAGTAATCACTTTTCTCATTAATATGCATTTTTTATGAGAAAACACAAATAGATATCCAATGATTCATGTTTAATGACATTGTTTTTATTTCTATTAATCATAGCAGCAAATGTGATACAACTTATTTGTCTATCAGAAGGAGAATGATTTAGTTAATTAATTCTAAAGTATGTACATACCATATATGCTGTCATGGAGAGATCCTGCACCCATTTTATAAAGTGCTAAGGCAAGTGACAGATGAATATGTTCATAATTACCTGTTTATGTTAAAAAATGTATTTTTATAGTACATCTTTTTCTGAAAAAGCCTAGAAAAAAACTTTAAAACAATAAACACCAGGTCATTAATTATAGATACCTATGAGGAAGGGGCTCAATGTTGGAGCAGTTTTGTAAAGTTGAGAATTGTGATTGATCCGTGTTTGCCAATTGTTTTGCAGTAAGAATGCATAGACTACTATCTTCACAATTAAAATATTTAAATACTCCTCACAACAAAAAGAATAGCCATGCTATTATTGAGTTAAAGTAACTGTGAACTGATATGGCAAGTAAAATCTGAAATGGACTGCCTTCAGACTCCAAGAGTTTACTTTTGTGCAGACTTAATGTGATGTTGGTTGGCAGGGGCTCCCTGCTCTCAGGTGACCCAGGGATCCAGGCTGTTTTCATCTTGTAGCTCCACAACTCAATACAGGTTGTCATGTTTGCTGCTGAAAGGAAGAGAAAGTGTGGGAATGGTGTACTGGCTTCTGCCTAGCTACAAGCAGACCACTCAGGAAAAAGGATGAATACAAGATGTGAATGAGCACTTGTAGTCTCTCTCAGAAGCTGTCACATAGTGGGTGCTTAATAAAAAGCAACTATTATAACTTATTATAACAATCACCATTTCTTGCAGGAGTTTCTGAGAAAGTCATATTTGCTCTGAAATTCACCAAATTCTTTAAGGGCCTGCCATGTGACAAATGCTTTCACACATAGAGTCACATCTAATTTACAAAGGATCATGTAAATGTTAGCAGGGAGCATTTGCCCCTTTACACTCAATAGCACTTTTCCGCATAGCCCTTTGCAATAATCCCTATAATCTCAGCAGGCTGTGAATTTTCTCCTTTTTGATACATGGTTAAAACTGTAACTTGTGAGTGTCTGCTAGAGTTTTCATGACTGAACTTGCTTGAACACCTGTACTGGTGGTATCAGACAAACTGCAAAATAAGATTTTCCTGGGGGGCAGGTATATAGTCCAGAGGCAGTAAAAGGATGATCAATTTATTTTTATTTTAATAATAGGACTAGCATTAGTACCAATAATCTAATTTTCACCTTCTAGGATGATTTCAGGGTTTTAAGCAGTTCAGCCTCAGGAGAGGTTTGCTTATAAGATGTTTGCTTTTATGGTGGCATTAAGAAAGAGAGAGAGATGCCCCTGTAGTACATAGGAGTATGAATTGTTTTTAGTCTCTCTAAAAAAATGACTTGGTAATTGAATCAAAATATAAAATGTGCATATCTTCTGATATACAAATTTTACTTCTGAGAATATATCCTAATGATATGCAATATATAATCCCAGAATTATGTATACTATATAGAATATATAAACAAACTAAATAGCTATTAACAGGTAAAAATGACTGGTGGGATTTGACGGTGTGATGTCTCACAGAAAAGTTCTCCACTCCCAGACAAGGGTCCCTTGGCTTCCTGCCTCGGAAGCGCAGCAGCAGGCATCACGGGAAGGTGAAGAGCTTCCCCAAGGATGACTCTTCCAAGTCAGTCCACCTCACAGTCTTCCTGAGATACAAAGCTGGCATGACCCATATCGTGCAGAAGTCGACAGGCCAGGATCCAAGGTGAACAAGAAGGAGGTAGTAGAGGCTGTGACCTGAGACACCACCTATGGTGGTTGTGAGCATTGTGGTCTATATGGAACCCCCCCAAGTCCTCCAGACCTTCAAGACCATCTTCACTGAGCACATCAGTGATTAGTGCAAGAGGCATTTCTATAAGAACTGGCATAAATCTAAGAAGAAAGCCACCATGCACAGCTAGTTTTTTGTATTTTAGTAGAGACAGGGTTTCACCATGTTGGCCAGGATGGTCTCAATCTCCTGACCTCGTGATCCGCCCACTTCTACCTCTCAAAGGGCTGGGATTACAGGTGTGAGCCACCGCACCCAGTCCCACCTTTTTTTTTTTTTAGTAGTCTGCTTTTTTAGGCTTTCATATTTAATGGCATAATATTTGTAATAACAACTCTTTACTGTATATATCCTCAAATGTTTACACCAATAAAAAGAATAATATAATAAACCCAAAATACCTGACATTCACCATCAACAATCATCATGGCATGTGTTTCCATCTGTACTCATATTTTAGTCTCTTTTATTCAAAATCATTTTATCTGTTCTAATTTCCTTTACTTTTCCACATAAATTTTAGAATCATCTTGTCAAAATCTATAAAAATGTTGTTGATATTTTGATTGGAATGGTGTTCAATCTATAGATCCATTTGGAGATAGTGGATATATTGACTATTTTGAATAATCTAATCCATGAATACTCTAAACCTCTTAATTTATTCAGGTTTACTTTTATTTCTTTAATCATGGGTTTTCAGTTTTTAGCATACAGTTATTTGACATGTTTTGTCGGATTCATACATCAGTATTTCCATTTTGGAATTATCGTAAATGGTATTTCCTTTTAAAAATTTCACCTTAAATTTGTACATTGGCAGTATGTAAAAATCAGATTGATTTTTGTTAACATTGTATCCTGTGACTATGTTTTTCAAGTTTGTTATTTCTAGGTGTCATGCTGAAATTTGACTGTAGATATTTGTCTAGTGGATGCAGATCTGAAGAGGGAAGTATCACTGTATTCCTCTACATAGTATTCTTTAAAGCTATTTTCAAGACAGAATAGGCAAATTTTATGGACAAAGGGGACATATGTTATAAAACATATGGAGGTTCAAGATTTCCAAGTGCATTTACCTAGCTGTCACTATCCCATATTCCAACATCCATCTGCTTTCCTATTAGGCCACTGATTTTGGCACAGTACATTTACCAAGAACGATAATTCATTCAACTTTCTCTACAATTGTACTACTCACAATTAAGTCTTGCATTTGATATGTCAGCCCTGCGTCCAATTAAGATGAAAGTTTCTTTAAATGTTGCTAAGGAAGCCCTGTAACTTCTTATACTTTGCTTTGAATTGGTGATTGACTTTAACCTGCGTTTTTTGGTGTGTGTTTTTTTAATTTTAATTTTTAATTTTTATTTTTGAAGTGGAGTCTAGCTGTTGTCACCCAGGCTGGAGTGCAATAGCAGGATCTTGGCTCACTGCAACCTCTGCCTTACCTGGTTCCGGCGATTCTCCTGCTTCAGCCTCCTGAGTAGCTGGGATTACAGGCACCCATCACCACGCCCAGCTAACATTTTTGTATTTTTAGTAGAGACGGAGTTTCACCATGTTGGCCAGGCTGGTCTCGAACTCATGACCTCAGGTGATCCACCCGCCTGGGCCTCCCAAAGTGCTGGGATTGCAGGTGTGAGCCACCGCACCTGGCCCTAACCTTCTATTTTTTCTCTTCAAAGCTTCACTGGCAATCAACAATGACCACCCAATTTCACAATTCTTACCATTAATGTCCATCCCTTTTCTCTTAAATGCCGCAGATACTGCACGAGCAAATACATTCCCTGTTACCTGTATCTTATCTCAGCTCATTAAAGGAGAGTGAATAACTTAACTGCATTGTCACAGCATCCCAGGGAATATCAGTGTTCAGCCTACTACCGGAGATTATCCAGTCAGCTATGAGTGGCTGAACTCCATACCTCCATACTTAGAGTTGGCTTCCTAGGAACATTCATGATATTAACTATCTTAGCTTGGATTTTTTTTAACTGCATTTTAGGTTTTGGGGTACATGTGAAGAACATGCAAGATTGTTGCATAGGTACACACATGGCAGTGTGATTTGCTGCCTTCCTCTCCATCACCTATATCTGACATTTCTCCCTATGCTATCTCTCCCCAACTCCCCACCCCCTGCTGTCCCTCCCCTGTTTCCCCCCGACAAACGCCAGTGTGTGATGCTCCCCTCCCTGTGTCCATGTTTTCTCATTGTTCAACACCCACCTATGAGTGAGAACATGCGGTGTTTGATTTTCTGTTCTTGCATCAGTTTGTTGAGAATGATGGTTTCCTGGTTCATCCATGTCCCTACAAAGGACACGAACTGATCGTTTCTTATGGCTGCATAGTATTCCATGGTGCCACATTTTCCCTGTCCAGTCTATCATCGATGGGCATTTGGGTTGGTTCCAGGTCTTTGCTATTGTAAACAGTGCTGCATTGAATATTCATGTGCATGTGTCCTTATAGTAGAACGATTTATAATCCTTTGGATATATACCCAGTAATGGGATTGCTGGGTCAAATGGAATTTCTATTTCTAGGTCCTTGAGGAATCGCCACACTGTCTTCCACAATGGTTGAACTA
>CAUYLG010010321.1:0-18369 GCA_963573385.1 Cacajao melanocephalus | reverse complement strand
TTCAAGTGATTCTCCTGCCTCAGCCTCCCAAGTAGCTGGGACTACAGGTGCCCACCACCACATCCAGCTAGTTCTGTATTTTTAGTAAAAATGGGGTTTCACCGTGTTGACCAGGCTGGTCTAGAACTCCTGACCTCAGTTGATCCACCTGCCTCGTCCTCTCAAAGTACTGGGATAAGAGGCATGAGCCACTGTGCTGGCCTGATTTGATTTTTTTTACTTTCTTAGACTTTTGTTTTCTAACTGTTGAACTTTGGATAGTTAATTGATTTTTGGTCTTTTTCCTTTTCTGCATTTCTTTTCTAATATTACTGTCTAAAGGTATATATTTTCCACCAAATAACAATTGAGCTTACCCAAATGTTTTGACAACTAGTATTTTTATCATTTCAAAGGTTTATAGTTTTAAATATTTATTACGATTTTTTCTAGAATGATGTGTTATTTAGAAATATCTGTTAATTTACAGATGTTTGTTTTTGATTGTTTTTATCCTTTTGATTTCAATTTAGTTTTATTATATACGAAGACAGGATATGTGTCATATTTATGTGAAATGTGATGTTTGCCCATGACTCTATAGAATTTTACGGTAAAGCTGTTTGATGTAGTACATGATCAATATTTAGAAATGTGTCATATGTAATGCAAGAAAAAGTATTGATTAATTGTTGGGCATTGAGTACTACTCAGGACTATTAGAGTGAGCTTAATTATCTTATTCAAAATTTTTATATTTCTACGAATTTATTGTCTTCTTTTCTGATCATTGAGAAAATTTCTTTTAAAATTTTCTATTTTGAGTGTGAATTTTTTCCCTTTTTCATATTTTTAATTAATTTATTTTTATCATACATTTTTAAATTTATTCCAATTTTAAGGTTATGAACTTGCTGCTTTTTATAATCCTTAATTGCCAGTGGATTTCTAATGACTGAAAATATTATTTTTTCCTTACTACCTGTCTACTCATGTAAAAGTTAAATGCTGTTGACATTATTTAGTGACTATACATGTAATATTAACATAAATGCCTGTATTAACAAGTCTGTTAATAGTGTAATTTTCACGTTTGCTTTTCTAAAATTACATGTATTTTGTTCTCACTTTTAGATGATAGTAAGATTGGATATTGACATTTGCATTGATGTTTATTTTATCTTAGTACATCAAAGATATAATTCTGTTGATTTCTGGTTTTTATTGCTGTTTACTGGCAGTCTTATTTTTAATCATGCAAAAATGAGAACCAAATACATTCACATGTTCCTTCATAGGTAACGTGTTTTCTCTATGATTTCCATTGAGATGTGTTTTCCTTTTATTTTTTCTTTTACAGTTTTACTGCAGTGGATCTCAATGTGTGTTTGCTTATTTATTTATCTTCAAGGAAAGTTGTGCTTTTTTCCAAGTATTCGTAAAATGTTAAGATTTTGTAATATGCCTCTTTCCATTTTCTCTATTCTTTTATACTAAAACTCCTAGTAAATGTGTATTGGAACTCATAGTTTTATTTTCCCTGCCTCTCAGTTTCACTACTGTTTTAAACAATTTTTATTTCTTTTCCTGTTTTGCTGCATTCCACGTAATTTTCTGATTTATTTTTCAGTTAATTTAATTTCTTTTTAGCTGCTTCTGTATAGGCTGTTTTACCTACTAAGATTTTTTTTATTAAAATTATTCCACTTTTCAGTTCTTAAAAATTAGAACCATACTATTTTTCACTTCTTTTTAATGTTTGTTTTTAAAATATGGATTTATGTAACACTTCCTCTTTTTGCTTTAATCACTTTAAATCTTTTTCACTTTGTATAATCCCTATGATATTATTAACTTTAATAATAATTTCTAGAGTAGTAGAATTATTATAGTAATAACTAATATAGTAATAATTATTATAGTAATAACTAATATAGTAATAATATAACTAATATAGTAATAATTAGTACTATTATTCTAATAGTAATTTCTAGAGCCTAACTTGCTGTCAAACACTCAATATGATAAGTATTAGTCATATTGAGTGTTTCTTATGGTGCTTTGCTATTTTAGCTTGCTTGTCTTCAAGGCTCTGTGTGTGATTATCCCAGGAGATTTTTGTCTATATTATATGTCTCAGAAATATTAATAGCTTGTGTGGGAGCTCCCATGCCATGTCATTCATGTGAATTGGAATCCCAAAATAATCTAAGGTGCAAGTCCATGATGAGTATTCTTAGAATCAAGGATCTTGTTATATCCCTGTGCTTCTAAGCAGTTGTTTTTTTCCACATTACTCCTTCAATGAGAATATGTTATGCTCAAGGTATACATTTAATATACTCCAACTCTTTATATCTACCAGTTTCTTTTTTCTTTTTTTTGAGATGGAATCTCACTCTGTCACCCAGGCTGGAGTGCAGTGGCACGATCTTGGCTCATTGCAACTTCCGAGCCTCATGGGTTCAAGCGATTCTCCTGTCTCAGACTCAAGTAACTGGGACTACAGGTGCACACCACCACACTGGCTAATTTTTGTATTTTTAGTAGAGACAGGATTTCACCATATTAGTCAGGCTGGTCTTGAACTCCTGACTTCAGGTGATCTACCTGCCTAGGCCTCCCAAAGTGCTGGAATTACAGGCATGAGCCACCATGCTCAGTCTATAGCTACAAGTTTCTACATTTTGTTTCCTTTCACTATGTGGTCACTATATCCAGATGCCAAAATTATACTAACAACTTTCCTGCTCATGTAACTCACGGCAGACATAGAAGGAAGCTGTACATTAAATGGTCTGGTTTTAATTTCACAATTTTACCTAGAAGTCTTACTTTTTACTTATATATTATCATGGAAAAAATGGCTACTCTTTGCTATCCTCTGAATGATTGTCGATCAAAATGAGCATCAGTTACTGTAGGCCTAGTATGGAATCAGGGCTAGTAGAGTAGAACCTCAGGCCTATTATAGGATTAGGCCTAGTACAGGATCAGCAAGTGCAGACATAGAAGTCATGGTACAAACTGCTGAAGAAACACTGACTGTGAAACAGACTCAAAATATTCCTTACTTGAAAAAATTCCAAGATAGTATTTTGTCTTTTAGCCACATGTCTCTTGGTATTACATTTATACGTTGTTAACTTAGTGCTGAACAATTGTTCCCAAAGACGTAAAATTCTAATCTTATTTGGAAAAAGGGTCTTTGTAGTTGCGATTAAATTAAGAATGATGAGATGGGAAGATTATCCTGAATTATCAGATGTGCCCTAAATGCAATCACAAGTGACCTTGAAAGAGAAAGGCCAAGGGAGAGCTGACACACACACAAGGAGGAGAAGGTCATGTGAAGGTGGAACATAGAAAGATTGGAAGATGCTGACCTTGGAGATTGGAGTGATGCAGCAGCAAATCAAGGAATGCTTGCAGCCATCAGAAGCTAGAAAAGACAAGAAGTGGAATCTCCCCTAGAACTTCTGGAGAAAGCATATCACTGGAAACAACCTTGGATTTTCCTCAGTGATGCTGGCTTTGGCCTCCAGAACTGTGAGAGAGTAAATTTCTTTTGTTGTATGCCACCAAATGTGTGGCACTATGTTACAGTAACCGTAAGAGACTAAAGCAGATATTTAGCAGGTCTGCTTATCTTCAAAATGAGATATTGAAGCAGAGAACTGATCCTAATCATCTTATGCCTGCTTGAAGTGTTTTTATATCTGGCCTTACAATTCAAAGCACATATAGGATAAGGTAGGTGCTCTATTATGTGAAGGGTATAGGCTCTGGATTCAGGATACCTGGGTTTAAATCCTACCCCTCAGGAGTTTTATCATTTTGGGCAAGTTATTTAACCTCTTCTAAGCAAGTTCATCTATAAAATAAGGATAATAACAATTAAACCTTTGCAATACAGTAACAGTTGCAACAACATCTCTCATAGGAGGTATTACGAAGATTAAAGAAGAGATGGTTCATATAATCTGAGCACATAAAAAATGCTCAGAAAATGTTAGCTAACATCCCAAGGTATTACCTTACCCTTATCCTAAGGTAATTCATAGCTTAGTCTTAAAGTATGGATCACGAGCATTCTTTTCTCAGATTGCACTCACTCAACCATGTTCTTTCATTTGCGTTCATTTTATTAATAATGTGTAAAGGAATATCATTCAGTATTTAAGTTTTTGTACCCAAACTTTTGAATTCTCCAACAAATGATGATGATGATGACACGTTTTCAAATATAACAACGGGTCACAATTTGTTTACATTTACACTTAATTTGAACCATTTTTGGCATAAACAATACCTTTTTTCTATATCTGGAAATCTGATCAACCTGTGATGGACTAACTTTCAAGTAACATATATAAAATATTTAATTTTATAGCTAATATCTTATTATATCTGATGCATAACATAACATTGCAGGGAGTAGAAGATGCTAAATACATATTCCTGGAAAATAACCATTTCTCTGGGGAGCTTCCTAATGTCTATCACAAAAATTGCTTTTCCATTCTCAGGGAGGTCAATTATTCTAAAATAATCTTTCAACAATGTTATAAGAAAGATGAAACTATCAGACAGGAAAAAATTTTTCTCTTCTTATTTATGCATGGCTGGGACATTTGTAGACCTGAGTTATGAGTTACGCAGCAGACAAACCAATCCTGCCTGAGTAAAGGGCTTATGAAAAGGCATCTTGGGAGATAAATTTAGGGAAATAGGTTCTGGCATGTTGAAAACGTTTCAAGTGATAGTTAACAACATAATCTTTGGAGTCTGCTACTCTAGGGTAGGAATCTGCCACTTACTGGCTATACAACTTTGGAAAAATTATATTATTCTGTAAAATGGAGATAGTATAACCTGCTGGAGTTGTTATAAAAATTTAAGAAACTCACACACTCAAAGTCCTCAGCAGAGTGCCTTTCATTTGGTAAACAGGCAGTGGGGAGCCAGTAAGTGGCTTTGAGAAAGGGAGGGAGAGGACCAGAGGCACACCTTATACAGATCCATTTAGCAGCAATGTTTTTGGTTGTCAGGAGTTGGGGCAGGATTGGAGGAAAGATTTTATGAACTGATGCAGTGCTTTTCAGAAAGTCTTCATTGCATAATACAAGATAATTCTGTGGGGTGTATGTTATGGGCATTGCCGTGGGTGCTCTTAATATAGATTTACTATGAGTAACTACATGAGGTCGTTTTTCCAGTCAGATACGAGGTCTATTAACTTAAAAGAAAGCAATGAAACTTACTTAGGTATATAGTAAACGTGAAAATGAACAGAAAATAGTTACAAAAAGATCCAATAGATTTCTTTATCAAGGAAACGAAATATGAGTATAAAGTTAATTAGTCTGTTCAAAATAAGGAAAGGGTATTTAAAAATTTTTTTTTTACATATGGGTACATACCTGGGCATTTCATACAATTTATTTCCTTTGGTTTACTTGTGCTGAATCCTCCATATACTTTTACTGCTCATCTTACATTACATCTGAATTTTATAGTTAAGTTGAGTGAATATACATTTTTTCCAGGTACATTTTGAGAAAAATATGTAAATAAGTTTGGGTAACATTAAAAACAGTTAATTTTCATAGTTACATATTAGCTCACCAAAGCACCTTAAATTTTTTCAAGCACTTATTTGATGTAATAAAAAAGTCTGTTTCATAAGCTCGCTCTCTGAAGTTTTCAATTGTCGTTACTCTTAATGGGATTGGTGAAAATAAAAAATAAACATGAGCTTTCTTCTTACTTTTCTAAAATTTTAAGAGTGAAGAATGATCACTCACCCTGGGGGCTGGGCTGGAATCCAGGCAGTATCCAAAGAGAAAGAATGTCCACAGTATATGGATCTGTGCAGTCAGTATTGGGAGTTGCACCTAGCATCTCCACCATGCTCTCTAGTTGGCATAGCTTTTCTATTTCTCGTATGTCAGAGTTTCTCAGCTGCTCTAGCTGACCATTGAACATTACGTGTGTGTGTTAAGGACAAGCTGGAACTATTTACATTTCCTTTCAACTAAATGTAGGGAAAATATGTAAATTAGTTTGGCTAACATTTAAAGGCACTTATTCCTATCTTTATATACTTTTCTTCAGTGATTTCTGCTCTTGTATTTTTCCTCCTACAAACAATACAAATTAATTTTGTAGTGCTATGGAAAGGTCAATAGTTTTTTTGTTTTGCTTTTTTTTTTTTTTTTTGCAAAGGCTTGCTACACCTTTTTGACGTGTCTTAAAAATCCGACTATGTACAATGTACTCTACTATACTACAATATTTTTACATTTTCTTTAAAAAATAAGCTAATAGTAAAATATTTTACCATATCACAACAATCACATTTTATTTTTTCCCCTGTCTCTTATTGTATCTATGAGAAAAACAAGTATTTGATGAGTTATTATTTCACCAAAACCCAAGTCAGTTGGAGCGGAAGAGAGTGGAGTCTTTATATAGACGTTTTGAAACTGAGGTTTACAGACTCCTGGGACCTCTACAGAAACCACTTAGGACTGTCATGAGGAAGAGAGAGATGTGAATTTATTTTAAAAGAATTTTAAAGATTGAAAAAAAATATTTTGAAGGCCATTGATTTAGAAAACTGAACAACTGGAGATACAGTACAGTGCAGGTATACCCTGTTTTGCAATGCCAAGTAAGTGTGAATTTCTAAAATCAGTGAAGTAATTTTTTCATATTGAATAATATTTTACTGTCTTGCTTTATTTCAAGGAAATATTTGATACTATTTTCTAAATTAAAAAATTAAATTATTTTGTAGTAATCTTTTGTGGATTTTAAGTAATTGAATTTTATAAATCTGAGAACTTCTGTTAACTAATGTACCATTGGTTAAGTTCAAAATTGTTCTTTTTCTTATCGAAATGTTATTTTTAAATACTCTCCAGTCCTTATTCAGATGTACTACTAACTTACTGGGTAATTTTACTTCATTAAACATTTTAATAAAACTTTCTGAAACTGGCTAACTGCATATTATGAGAAATGATTTTAATGTGAAGACAAATGTGTAATAGTCAAATAAAATTTTATTATTTAATACAAATCATCTAAGGATTTTGCAAATTAAAACAAGTAATAAAAGGTGAATGTTTTTTAATATCAGTGTAGAATTTTCAGCATCACAGCACGAAATCTGTATATAAGAAATTGATAGTTTCCTCTGCATTACTTTTTGTTGCTATGGGCATCTTCTGTGATTCCTTTCATCAATATTCTCCTAGTGTGGGGGCAAGGAGATGAGTGACCGGGAGGGAAAGAGGCGACCTGGTGAGCTCTTCAGTCCTTGGAGCACCTGTTATCCATGGATTTCAAAGCACTTAATCCTGTTTGATGGTCCTGTGAGTTAAGAAGTGCTTTACTACTTGGTTGTGAACTTGTCATAGGTCTCCAGTACATTATTGGAAAATACAAGCCCTGGGCTATTTTTCTGACTCCTGGGTCAATGTTCAAGTCAGGAGACAACACTTAAGCCTTGGCTGACAGGAGGATTGGGTCCTGATGGCTAATGCTCTGCGTAATCAATCTTCTTGCATCCTGTTTATCCATATGTACAAAACCTGCAAAATTAAACATTCCCACACTACAGAATCTCAGTGGTTGGAGAATGATTATCTTCTTCAATGGAAATCTAAATAATTTAAGGAGTACATGATTGTGCCATGAACAACTGAAGCCAAAGAGAATAGAATAACTTAAAAAGCCTTGTGATAAAATATGATTTGGAGGAACTACATTAAGACATAACCCACTTATGAGATATTTATAGACTTTGACTTTGTAAAGGAACTTTGAATTTTACTGTGTTTATTAGTGAATGGGAATTTATTTCTTTATTTTGAATGAGTATTTCTTGGCAGGCAAACTGTGCACAGGCTACAATGAGCTTCAATGAAGGGCTTTCACATTCCCTTCCCACTGAGTTGAAAGCCTTCTTATATTCTCTCAAGTGTGTTTCTTTTCCCATGGAGGATGGCTTTGTTGAAAATTGCTTCTTCTTCTCTTGATTATTGAATCAGATATTATATTCAGTTCTTCAATACTTCATAGAGTGTTGGTGAAAAATGAAATATAATGAGTGTGATTCTTCCTTGTATTTTGAAGGCTATGTAGATTCAGCTCTAAAGAATTTACTGGAACTAAGCCAGAATTGGAAGAGGGATATTATTTAACTGAGTTTTCTCTTTCTCAATAAATGTTCCCCCACTGCCTCTACCATTATGACACTCTTCCTTTCCAGCATTTTCTTTATATCTCAATAGCCAGAGCCAGCCCTCATCTCCCCATGTTCTTTTGTTCCTGCCCAGAGGAATCATTTAGACCCAAGGTAATTTGCTATAATTCCCAAACAAGCCAATGTCCTGTTGAATAAAGAATCTTCCTTCTTTATTCTCATTAATATTAACCTGACCTTAGGATGTTGCTCATCGAATAAAAAGAAGCAGAATGAAATTAAAGAACCAAAGATGAATATAAAATCATGAATACCCTTTCCACACTTCAAATTCAAACTGCCAAGAAATGGAAAATGCCTTGAACATTTATTAATCTTCGCCTTTGCCTCTTGAGAGTTATACTGTGCATTATAACAGTATAGACTAAATCTTATAGCTGTATTATTTTTGTCTTTTTGGGTGCCATACTGTAATAATTTTACTTTGCTAATTCATAAACAATTGAATATAGTTATTAGATCATAAATTCTGGAACCAAACTCTTATAACAGTGTGTCTGTCAACTTCTCTGTTGTTTCTCCATGCCTGAGATTTCTCATCTATAAAATGAAGATAAGATCATATTAAATAAGTTAAATATGTGTAGTTTTTGGCATATTGTACATGCTGTAGAAGGGCTTTCTACTGTTGTTATTTATTATCAAAGATGTTTTGAGCTTCTATGTATATCATAATGGTGACCTTACAGTGTTAACAGTGTTGGTGGAGTCATATATTAATTCAAAATCATTTAAATAAATATAATACTGAATTGTAATACACATGTTGATAAAAATACAGAGAAGGAAGGAAATAGAGTTGATGGAAAACAAGATTGTAAAATAGAGTTAGAGGAGGGGTCACCGATACTGAGGAATGTGAGAAAGTAGGATGGAAATGGATCTCCATTGACTGGAGGAAACCACCTATTTTAAAAAGGAAATAATATGAGACTGTAATAAATGTAAGTATGTTCACATGTTTGATGGTAGGAAATTTTCCTCTCATTAAGGTGAAGCAATATACTAAGAATGAAGTTTCTGTGAAAGTGGTGGTTTGTAGACAATGTAGGAAGGCAGAAATTGTCATGCAGAACAGAAAAGTTACCAATAAATATGGTAAAATTGCCAGGAAGTCTAACGTATCCCTTTAAGATTGGTGATAATTAATTAATGAAAAGGTGTCAATACATTACCTGTGGTGTATTTTTTTCTAGCAGGGCTCAGTTGCCTAAAGTAAGGACTGGAGAAAGAAGACTACTGGAGCCATTCAAATTTGGAGTCTCTAAAGTGGGTGAGGTGTAAATGCAGAGAGGAATGGGAATGAGATGATATAAATGCAATGGTTAGAATAAGATCTTATAATGTGACCAGGTTAGGATGGAGGTGAAATTCTAGAGACTAGTTCAACCACTGTGGAAGACAGTGTGGCTATTCCTCAAGGACCTAGAAATAGAAATTCCATTGGACCCAGCAATCCCATTACTGGGTATATATCCAAAGGATTATAAATCATTCTATTATAAAGACACATGCACACATTTGTTCATTTTGGCACTGTTTGCAATAGCAAAGACCCGGAACCAACCCAAATGCCCATTGATGATAGACTGGACAAGGAAAATGTGGCACATATACACCATGGAATACTATGAAGCCATAAAAAAGATGAGTTTGTGTCCTTTGTAGGGACGTGGATGAATCTGGAAACCATCATTCTCAGCAAACTGACACAAGAACAGAAAATCATAGGTGGATGTTGAACAATGAGAACACTTGGACACAGGGAGGGAAGCATCACACACTGGGATCTGTTGAGGAGAAATAGGAGAGGGATAGCAGGGGTAGGGAGGTTGGGGAGAGATAACATGGGGAGAAATGCCAGATATAGGTGACGAGGGGATGGAGGCAGCAAACCACATTGCCATGTATGTACCTATGCAACAATCCTGCATGTTCTGCACATGTACCCCAGAACCTAAAGTGCAATTACATGTATATATATATATAAAGATAGTAGAAGAATCAACAAATTGGAGTTTTCAGTTGTAATAAGTTTTAACGTTGTAGTTAGTGTAGTTAAATAATAATAAATATAATTTAAAAGCTGATAGTAATCAGAATGCAGAACACTTAAAATAACAAAATTAGATTTGAATAGTTTTAGGGATGCCAAAATTTAGTATTTGTTTGGGATAGTGGATGGCCAAAGAGAAGGTCACTGGAGATGAGGAGCTGAAGAAATTTGGAGGCCAGAATTTGGTATGACTTGTCCATGTTGCTTTTAAAATCTCCCAGGATTATGGCAGAAATTGTTATGAATAGAGAAACTGAGTGACGTGCCAAGATTTTCAACAAACGTGAGGGCTGAGGGGCTAGGATCTTGACAGATGTGACTGTGAAAGTCATATAATAGAACGGATTTTGCTTCCAAAAAACCCAGAATTTTATTTTAAAAGCATAAGTGAATGTCTACACATGTTGACATGAACAGTTCATAAAGCAAAAAACAATTTTGTAACTCTTGCTTTCTAAAGAAAGTATGGTTTTCATGATTTTCTCATAATTTGTCATTAAAACACATTCTTTTGATTTTCATATAATTAGAGGTGGAATGTCAGTTTTGGCTTAAGGCCCAAACTGTCCTTTTAAAACTTGCCTGCCTTTGAAAATTTTGGTATTATTTAAAGAGCTTTGCCTTATATGTAAGCACATAAACACATATATTTTTTCTAGGTAGAAATACCATTATGTAACTCATCAAACAATACCAGTTATTTGATAGTATACTGAAATACTACAAATATTTAAAGTTTAAAAAATATGTTAGGGTAAAATGTGTTGACCAGGATATGTAGAAAAAAAAAAAAAGAAAAAAAACACTCACACACACACACAGAGGAAAATTATGATGAACTCAGTGTGTGTTAAAATAGTTGCATACAACTTCATCCATGTTTATATATTAGAAAGGTGGTTTAATCACCCATAAGAAATTACTACCTTCTCTGTTCATGAAGGATGACATTTCAATTGCACAGTCAATAAAAGAATTACATGAAGAGACTGAAATGATTTATTATATGGAAAGCATCAAGACCAAGGTTACCATGGTGAACTACCTTTCTGCACACCCAAGGTCAAGTGAGAGTGACCCATCAATGGGCAATCCTTATTCAAAACGTACTAAGAGAATGTTCTGATGATCATTAGTTGGATTCCTTCTTACATACTAAAAATGATGATCCGGTACCTGTTACCCTTATTTGCCTTTAAAAATATCCATTTTAAATTTAAATTTGTAATTTAAACTGACATCATTGTTAAGGAGTTATTAGAAGAGCATTGGTGTTTCTCAGAACCTCATACATTGCAGCTGTGTACTATAATCATTTCCTGAAAGTGTGGGTAGATTAAAATATGTTTACAGATTTTTAATATAACTTAAAAGAGATTCCAGTTGTATTGTAGTTTTTAATGTTTAACCAGAATCATCTTTATTGTAAATACTATCTTTATTCCATTGGGATGGAGAGGGAGAAAGCATATAAATAGTTTATACATATTATAAGATATTGTTATGTATAATTAATACCTTTAAAATGTCCAAAATTCTGGGAAGTCCATATATTGCTTCTTTCAGATACATTTTGTTGATGCATAAAAAGAGGACTGTACTAATAAATGTCTTTTGAATTACACATGGTGTAAGAAAATGAAAGCCTTTGGGTTATGAATCTTGGATTTAAAGAGGCAATCATCAAATATTTAAGATGAAAAGGCAGTAACACGTGCTAGCTGTCATGTGTAAGTTTGGTGAGTGTTATGACAAGGTATTTAAAACATTTATAGTTGGAATATTTTTATGAAGATATTCATTAATTCAAACAGACGTTCATATCTAGCAACCTGTATTTTAATCGTGATTTCTGGCTGCAAGAGAAAATCGGTAAAGCCATGAGAGAATAGGTGAAATATATAGCAATCATGTTTAAATTATACATTGTAAGGCATACATATCTGTATGTTGTCATATTATGCATTAAATTTAATGCATAAATCAAATTGTTATAATATAATTCTGATGTCGCCAAAAGGCACAAAATATGACAAACAGGAATAGGCATGTAGATATTATCATATTCAATAATTCAATGAGCATTTGTTTTATGTAAATTAACTTTCTGTTAATAAAAATTATACTCATTTATTATACCACTTCCATATGATAATTGGAAAAGTCTTTTTTTCCTCTAAAAATCTTTAAAAAATGTGAATAATGCATTTGTTTAATATCTACATAAACAAGATCTTACCATCAGATTAGTCCTGGAAATGAAAGTATTATTGATTTCTGTAATAATTTTGATAATATTGCTACACTGCAATACTGAAGCTGCTAATCTCATTTTTGCGGATAACTCTATGCATTTAAAGCAGTGTTTAAAGTTTCTGAAAGTAAACAATCTTTGGTTTTTTAGGACCTGGCAATGTACAATTTGTAGAAAATATACTTTTGGAATTAAATAGAACATACTCAAAATAATTTAGAAAAAACTTAAATTCCTCCTTCAATTACTGTATTTTCAATTAAAATAATATTGAAAGCAAATCTAATGAACTCTTAAGTTCTATATGCATGTTTCTTAAAATTAGTAGGGGTCATACTTAGGAGAATGGATTTAATAAACTCCCAAATGGCTATCTTAAAACCATGCAAAAAGTTATAAAATGTCACTTTACTTTAAATGACAACAAATTTTAACCTCTCAGAATACATTGCTCATATTTCTTTTGCAAAAAGTGATGAAGCACTCTGTAATAGAAGGTATGTTTCGTTTCACTTTCGTTATATTATCACATTTTAATGGCTTACTCAGGTCATATTATTATATGCATGGAACTTACCATCTGAATCTTGCTACAGTTTCTAATTGAGCCCTGTAGGTATTCACAAAAGAAGTGAGCATGTTTTATAGATGCCTAAAGTTTTACAACTTCATTGTCATAGATGGAGATACTTAGGAAGTTTTAGATTTAGTTTAAACAAACTAGGATTTCTTCTTCAAGGAAGGCCAATGAAGGTCATTTACGGAATTATGAAGGAAGTTCTCTTTTAAACTTTAGGTAGCAAACTTAAGAATCAAATAAAGAGCACTTAATGTATACTGATTACATATCTCTGCTCTGTGGTACCAATGGGATGTTTAGAAAATTGTTAGGCTGAACAATGTAATGTTGCTAATGCTTGAAAGTTTTTGACTGAGGAGAACAGTGGTTTCACATTGTTTAACTTATATCATACATATGTACTTCTTGTTGTGTGTTTACTGTATACCGTATACCTTTATATATCACACCATCTTTTAATCAATAGTTTGTTAAAGCAAACATTTCTAAAGGAAAAGTATTCACACTTTCTTGAGTTCATGCATGCGAGGAGGGTCAGCATTCCAACAAAATTAGACACTGCTAATGATGTGAATAAGAGGAGATTGCTTATATGGGTACTACCAAGTTTGTTTGTGCTAATTCGTGTAATGGTGTAATAATAAAAATATGAAATATATATATTAAAACTTGGGAAATAAAGAAGTGGATTTTTAAAAAATCTGTAACAGACTACTGAAAAGACTGGATTCTTAAAGGTAAAATGATACAAAAATAATTCATATATAAGCATGTGCTATCAAAGCCGTAACACAATTATCAGTCACAGTAAACAGTTGTACCAATTGCATGTGATGACATTGGAATGTGGGGAAAATGTTAAATTCATAAGTAAGATATTTAGTAGAATAATGACCTTTCAACAGCATTTGGCTAAGTTACTGAATCTTCCATAATATTAAGAAAACTTTTTACAATTTTTGGATAAAACTTGAGTTGACTAAATGCTTAATACTAAAACTTAAAACTCATTGGGTTTACCTAGTTTTGACTTAAGAATCTAACCTCTATATGAGTTCAAAGATAAAATTAGAAAAAATTACAACTGTCCTGAAAATAACATAAGAAGGTAACTGAACTTTCAATATTAATTTCCAAAGCAAGTCAGAGATAAAAACTTGTCATCAACTCTGGGGAAATGTTTTCCTGAGATACATAAAATATTTGACACTTAATACGGTTGTAGCAGTGCAAATGAAAAGTACAAGGACCCAAAATGCTAAAAAAAAAACAGTATTAAGATTAAAATTATACTTTAATATAAATTTACTTGATAAAACTGAATGACTTTACACTTAAAAGCCTATTTTATAAGAAACTGGCACTCTTTCAGGGATTAATATCTGAAATACAGATGGTAGAGGAATGAGGTGAATTACATGACAGGTTAGGGCTAGTCATTAATTACTTTTTAATGCAACAAACAATCAAAAGAGAAGCTCTACAGTCACACAGAATATAATTAAGTAACTTTAAGAAATTCCTGTATTAGACATGATTGGGGGACTTCAGTAAGCAATTAAATTGATAAGAACTTTAAAAAAAATGTGGCACTGTTTACAATAGCAAAGACCTGGAACCAACTCAAATGCCCATCTAAGATAGACTGGACAAAGATAATGTGGCACATATACACCATGGAATACTATGCAGCCATAAAAAACAATGAGTTCATGTCCTTTGTAGAGACATGGATGAATTTAGAAACCATCATTCTCAGAAAACTGACACAAAAACAGAGAATCAAACACTGCATATTTTCACTCACAGGCGGGTGATGAACAATGAGAACACTTGGGCACAGGGAAGGGAACAACACTCACAGGGCTAGGTAGAGGGGTAGAGGGGAAGGGAGGGGGCAGCGAGGGTGGGAATAGGGAGGGATAACACTGGGAGAAATGCCTGATGTTGGCGACGGAGGGTGGGGCTGGGGAGGATGGAGACAGCAAACCACCACGGCATATATGTACCTATGCAACAATCCTGTAGGATGCAGGATGTGCACATGTACCCCAGAACCCAAAGTACAATTTAAAAAAAAAAGAACAATCTTGCTTTATATAATTTCTTTATACCAAACTTCTTTTTTGGTAATAATGTACTAAAATCTTTTAACATTATTTAGAAAATTCTTACTTAAGAATAAATTTGATTTATTCATCTTAGCAAGAAAGAAAGTATACAAAAGTCTAATTGATAACTCACTGGTCATTTTATTCTGGTATTTTGTGTTGGTATATACAAATAAGTGAATTAGTTGACAAAGTGTTGTGGATCAGCTGTTCCCTACACTTTGTCATCAGGGACTAGTTTTGTGGAAGACAATTTTTCCATGGATGGTGAGGCATCAGGGAGGGGATGGTTTTGAGATGAAATTCTTCCATCTCAGATTATCAGGCATTAGTTAGTTCTCATAAGGTGTGCAAAACCTAGATCCTTCACATGCTCTGCTCACAGTAGGGTTCTCGTTCCTATGAGAATCTAATGTCACCACTTATGTGACAGAAGATGGAGCTTAGGCTGTAATACTCATTCACCTGCAGCTCACCTCCTGCTGTGTGGCCCAGTTCCTAACAGGACACAGACTGGTACAGGTCTGTGGCTTGGGGGTTAGGGACCCCTGTTGTGAATGATACAAAGCAGAATTAGTTTGATAAATAAAACAAAATTGATTTAAAAAATTATGCATACAAGATAGTATGGGGTAAATTCTGTGTGGAGTACAACAGTGATTTCTAATACTATACCATAGGTATATTTCACTTGTGATGAATGTTCAAGAGCCTGGAGTGAAATGAGGAAAATTGAATATGGTGTTGTATACATGTTAGTATAAAATTATAAACTGTTTCTAACTTTAATCTAAAGTTAGGTCCATCCTATCTTTTTGGAGTTAAAATGTCCTATCGTTAGTGAAATAATGAGTATTTAATATTCCTACCTAACAAAATTAAATATTGAATATGCCAGGCTATGAATTTATTTTATGTTAATAACTTCTTGCTCCATGAAATGTGAAAGCCTTGGAACAACTGATGTAGACCAAGAGATAGGGACTGAGTTTAGGAAATTTAGTTTAAATGAAAATGAATCCATCCTGCACAAGAAGCATCAGGAAGTTTCCTATTTTTTATATCCTGCCCTCCTTTTTTAAGTATTCAATACTGGGAATAGATTATTTTTCCATGTTACTCAGTCAAGGGATGTACGTTTCCTGCTTGTATGTCTGCTTTGGAAGTAGAACTGGGTGTGTATGAGGAGAAAGTTGGCAATTAAGTGTTTAAATTACAACATGCTACTCTTCATGCAAAATAAAATAGATCTGAAATAGCAACAATTTAGTCTGTATTGTCAAGATAATTGGTATTAAACTTTTAGAGATAAGTCAGTATATAATCTGCTGTCATTTTATTGAGTTGGATATATATTGAAAAATCAAGACAGTATTTAACTTTTTAAGGGATGTCTTTGAAGCATGCTTTTAATGCATGTCTTTCAAGAATGCTTTTTATGCCATAAAGCTCATTTCTCTGAAAAAGCTTCAACTGATTTTTCAGTTGAGGTAGCAAACACAAGATGATCCACAAATATGTTACATATTTTCCTGAGAATATTTGGCTTCCTTAATTGATGAACTTATGTCTATATTAAATCTTAAATTAAAAATGCTTTTGGTGATGTTCAGGCAATTTTCTTCATTAGATGTTTACTTGAGAGGACAAATGAACACAATGTCAGACTGGGGAGGGGAAACCAGCATAATGATAATAAAATTATACAGTCATTTATAAATAAATGATAAACAATATCATTAATGTTTATCAATGTGATAGCAATTTACTATGCTTAGAAACAAGGAAATAGATATTAAGCAGTTTGCATTATGTCACAGAGATACAACATAGGTTCTGTGTAACTGAATGACTTCATAAAAAGTAAATGAGGATATCCCCTCTGTGTTAAAATTATGATCTGTTCCAGTAAATCTCTAAGGTTTATGAAGGTCCATACATTTATGTTTTTTAATTTTTCTTCAATAGGCTTCTTTCTAATTTTCTTTAAGCTTTGACCTTTATCTCAAAATCAACAAAATTAATTAAACTCAATATCTTACATGCTAATTTGAACCTTCAACTGTAATTTATTGCATCTGAAGTGAAAAGAACACAAATGGTTAATGCACTTGATCAAAATTCCTCATTGCTTATAGAACAGAGTCTAGGGAAATAACTTTTTGAACTCTGTGGGGTAGTACATGTAGAAAATTAATACTTTAAAAGTTACAACAAAAGGATTAAAAACTATTGTAAGTGTACCTGGAAAAATGAAGCCCCACTTTGATTTTGTTTGTAGAAAGAAGGAAACCAAATGTCTAGCTTCAGAATATAAAGATCAGTGAGCAGAGGGTGACTTAGCAAAAAGTAAAGAAATAGTTTTAACCTTCAAGCCTGCCTAGTTTCTCTTTTGTGTATGGTAGCCATTGAGGCAAATGGATCTATTATTTGGCAAAGGTATTATAGGCTTCATTGTTTGTGTACCAGCAGCTAGCTTTTCTACAAGGAACTGAAACTAGTCTTTACAATAATGTGAAGCACTACCTGTGATTAAGGCAGGGAATTTGAGGGATGATAATGTAGAACTACATCCCATTTTCTTAATGTGTATATGGTCTATTCAACTCTAAAAATCATGGTGTGTTTTTTGAAGTGTGTGTGTATGTGTGTGTGTTTGTGTGCCCAATAAATGTAAGGTAATTAGAAGTTAGACTAAAGCCAAGATAAAGGAAAGAAAATATACCTGTGTTAATTTCCCCATTGTTTTAATAGCAGAAAGTGAATAGATGCAAAAAAGAATCACTCCTTGAAAAAAGTTTAACTTTTGTAAGGTCAATGTCTATAAGATTTACATTTGGTTGTGTAACCATAATCCCCAGTTACTTAAACTTATTTAACTGGATTCCATGCTCACTACTATGAAATTTTTAAAAATGATTTATCAATTTTAGAGCTTTGAAATTTTTGATTTATCTTTCTTTAAAAGAGATTTTTATGATTCACTAGCCTTTTCTTTTTTAAAAAAATTTGTGGGTACTCCATTTACTGCTCTCCAGCCTGGGTGACAGAATGGGACTCCATCTCAATAAAAAGCCCCCAAACCCACAATAATAATAATAATAATAATAATAA
>CAUYLG010010320.1:0-186753 GCA_963573385.1 Cacajao melanocephalus | reverse complement strand
CTCCTAGTCTGTGGGCAACAAAAATTCGTCTGAAAGTGCGGCGTCCACTCGCTCTCTGCGCTTTCACTGGGAGCTACAATCCTGAGCTGTTGTTAATCGGCCATCTTGGATCTCTCTCCTCTGGAGGGAAATTATTAAGGGGGGATGTCAGCTATACAAATGTGCATCACATCTCTCCATCTTCTTGTCTCCCACCCTAACACACACACACTCATACACACACGCATGCACGCACGCACATGTATGCAGATTCTTCCACACCAGGTGTTGTGAGATGCTATTTTGGAAGGTGGCAAAATTAGATAGTTGGGTAAACAAGAGCTCAGCTGGACATTTTTGTGGTGAAACAAAATTTCGTGTTTCATCTAAGCATCTGTAATTGAGAAGTTTATTGCCATTGTTGTTCAGGCTTTTTGGCTAGAAGTGGTGGAAGGAAAGTCAGAAGAGTCTAATTGAGTGATTAGAGTGATATGAAAATTCTAATGTATGTGTCAGCACTGGAGAAGTAGTTCTCAGAGTGAGGGCTATGGCATTTCTAGAACTGTTGATATGCTATGTGATATTCTGCTATGCCCTAATTGGGCTGCAGAAGTGCTACCTGGATATATTATCTCTGTCTGTCTCTGCCTGTGTATCCACTGTCTCTGTCTCTGTCTCTTTTGTTTTCTCCATCTGGGTTTCACTTTTCACTTTCTGTGCCACTCCCACACACCCACATTTTAGCACCAAAGAGGTCTGCAGAGGGCAATATTCACCCCAGTCATCTATCTACTCTGTCCATGGGTCCGCTGCATCTTAGCTACCACTTGCCCTGGGAAATCTCTCACCCTTGATAGTTCCCCTGTGGTTTGGAGTCCTGTTCTTTCAGCTACTCTGACTCAGTTTCTCTTCACCTCTCTCCATCAGACCCAATCACTCTCTGGCAGTCACATCGCTGCTAACCCAGGCCCACTGAGATGGCCTGGGCCTCTGAGAACTTCTCCATTGGCCAGGCAGATTTTCCCAGATTCTTTAAGCCTGCAATGACTTCAGTTCACTACACCAGAGGTGTGAACAGGGCTAAAACCTCAAATTTAGCTTCCTGAAGCAGCAAGGGTGTTCACAGAAGAAATTGACAGGTTGTTAAAGAGAGAAAGCAAGTTTTCTGGAGGCTGCATGGTGTAATAATCTTGGAATCTTCTAGACCCCCTAGTCCCTGCTCAGACACTTACTAGCAGTGTGATCTTGGCCATGTTATTTAACCTATCTCAGGCTTCAGTTTCCTCAGTGTAAAATGGGAAAATAGCAGCTTCTAACCTCCCAGAGTTGATGATAGGATTAAAGGAAATAATGTGCGTTGAGTGCCAGGCACATAACAAGTGCTGGAAAATGTGCTAGTGTTCTCCTCGTGGCTTAATGTCCCCAAGCACTCTCCTATTTTCCACATTCTTTCTTTATGTGGAAGCAGTATTCCTGATTTTAAAAATCCATTAATCATGTAACATGAGTTGACCTGCGTATAATGAAAACATGCTCAAGAAATTTCCTCATTTTCTCATTCAACTAAAATAAAAGAAAACCCAAAACAATAAACAATGAAAATTCTGATGGGGCATGTATCACTCAACTTCAAGGACACCAACTCATGTGTAAATTTTCATATACATCTATACTGATAGACACTCCTTGGCTCCAGGAGATTCTTCTGTGGTATAGTTTTATTATGTATAGACAGACAGTGAGGCCCATAGACCTATGTATATAAATTACTTTGAGTGTGGACCAAAGGTACAGCAGATGGTGGGATTCCAGATCGCAGAAATGTTCCAGCTAGCAGAACATACTGCCCCCAGTGCACCATGAAGGTATGGTCTATGTTGGGGAGGGAGTTGAAGGGGAAGGAAGCAGGATGGTGAAGTCAAATGTCCTTCAGCAAATAAAAAGGCAGAGACAAGTCTCGAGATTTAAGCCCTTAGTGTTAGATCTCAACCATTCCTCAAACACTCTTTATAGGATCTGCATTGTCTTAGGAGTTGCCAGAGGTGATGACACAGCCAATAACCAAATCCCTGTGGCCGTTCTTCATGTATCTGCTGACTGCACTTCTAATCTTATCTCCATCCCCTCAGCTGCAGTAGCTGCCTTATTTTCTTGCTCCTCTTTTGTTTCAGGCGTTCTCCTTCTCAAGGCCTCACAGAATAACTATAAAAAATAATTCAGCAATCCCATTACTGGGTATATATCCAAAGGATTATAAATCTTTCTACTATAAGGATACACATGAATGTTCATTGCAGCACTGTTTATAATAGCAAAGACCTGGAACCAACCCAAATGCCCATTGATGATAGACTGGACAGGGAAAATGTGGCACATATACACCATGGAATACTATGCAGCCATAAAGAATGATGAGTTTATGTCCTTTGTAGAGGCATGGATTAATCTGGAAACCATCATTCTCAGCAAATTGACACAAGAGCAGAAAATCAAACACTGCATGTTTTCACTCATAGGCGGGTGTTGAACAGTGAGAACACATGGACACAGGGAGGTGAGCATCACACACTAGGGTCTGCTGGGGGGAATAGGGGAGGGACAGTGGTGGGTAGAGAGGTTGGGGAGGGATAACATGGGGAGAAATGCCAGATATAGATGATGGGGGAATGGAGGCAGCAAACCACATTGCCATGTATAAACCTATGCAACAATCCTGCATGATCTGCACATGTACCCCAGAACCTAAAGTGTAATAAAAAATGTATATATATAGAAAAAAATCATTAGGGAAATGCATACGGCAATCACAATAAATACTATCTCATACCACTCTGGATGGCTATTAAAAAAAGACAAAAAGTAACAAATATTGGCAAGGTTGCATAGGAAAGGGAACACGTCTACACTGCTTGTGGGAATGTAAATGGGTTCAACCATTGTGGAAAGCATTGTGGCAGTTTCTCAAAGAACTTAAAACAGAATCATCATTTGATCTGGCAATCCCATTATTGAGTATATATCCAAAGAAATATAAATTATTCTATGATACTGACACATGCACATGTATGTTCATTGCAGCACTATTCACAATAGCAAAGACATGGAATCAACCTAAATGCCCATCAATGGTAGACTGGATAAAGAAAATGTGGCACATTTACGCCTTGTAATATTATGCAGGCATAAAAAAGAACAAGATTATGCCTTTTGCAGAAACATGGATGGAACTAGAGGCCATTATCCTAAGTGAACTAATGTAAGAACAGAAAACCAAATACGGCATGTTCTCACTTATAAGTGGGAGCTAAACATTGAGCACACACGGAAATAGAGATAGAAATAGACACTGAGGCCTACTTCAGGGTGGAAGATAAGAGGAGGGAGAGGATCAAAAAACTACCCGTCAGATCATATGCTTATAACCTGGATGATGAAATAATCTGTACACCAAACCCTCATGACACACAATTTACCTACATAAGAAACCTGTAGATGTGCCCCTTAGCTTAAATAAATAAATAAAATCAGACAAAGACGGGGTTCAAAAACCAGGTTCAGTACTTAATAGCTGTGTAGATCTTGAGCAAGTAGTTCAATTATTAAAATGTGTTTGTGTTCTCTGTAATGTTAGAGGGACTGCTCCTAAGACTGTGTAGGTCACATTGAGATGCTTTAGAGTGACACATGTCAATTCAGTGTAGCCAAAGTCCACAGAATCTATGCCAATTCAACTCTACTGTGCCCCAACTTTTAAAGTACTCTATAATTATCAGGTGTATCTAAGATTTTGAGAAATAATGAAGAGATTCACAGGCATATAGGAGAGACTCTTGAATACTAGCTTTCTCAAAGCAGTCTTGAGATAAAGAATAAATCTTTGTCACTATTAAGTGGAAGAAAATGTGTCTTTTTGGTATCTAGAAGTCTAATACACTAAACGTCTAGAACCCTGAAAAGAAAGATGGTGTCTAGAGATGCAGGCAAATGAAATGCCATAGCAATATGGGCTGATGACAGTAGGAAGCACTGTTTTCAAACTTTCTTCTGTTATAAACGACTGACTCTGAGATGTTGAAATTGTGTGCATTTTCAAAGCAGGGGTTCCTATAGACCTAACCTTTCCTCACCATGTCTTATTGATATAGGACCTACAAAAAATTATTCAGATAGTAAGGACAACAGAGTCCTCAACAAGGTTTTTCTTTTAACAAAAAGCAGCCACTAAATCTTTTCTAACAAAAAACAGCCTGGAAAATCGAGCTGCAGACATAGATAAGCAAGCTAGAAGTTTGCACAGGTGAATGCCAGCAGCTGTGCCAATAGAAAAGCGCTACCTGGAAGCCAGGTATGTTCAACATGGAGGCTTCATCTTCCATTTTCGTTGTCACTACATATATAGGAAAGAACCAGGCAACATGGCACTGGTCAGGTAGAAAACCTATGTGCATAATGAAGGATTAGGGTAGGGCAGCCAGCCTCTTGCACACTATTCAAATGGCACACCTGGTCTGACAATCTTTCGTGCCCTATATAAATCAAACACTGCCTCCTCAAGCTAGTCTATAAAACCCTGTGCATTTCACCACAGAACTGGCAACTCGTTTTTCTCCAGGACCCCTCTCTGTGCAGAGAGCCCTTCTTTCTTTTGCCTATTAAACTTCCAGTCTTAACACTCTTAACCTCACTCTGGTGTGTCCGAGTTCTAGTTTTTCCTGACCATGGGACAACAAACCTCAGGTATTACCCCAGGGGAACAATACCACATCACTATCTCAGACTTTTCTGTCTTTTGAGAGATGGAAGTTTATCATCTCAGAAATAGAGAAGCACTTTAACAGGATGACCAGAGAATCTAGCTTAAGACGAATATTTCAACTCAGCTAATCAACAGCATTACTATTTTATCGTTGATGGCCCAAGGATATTATGTGACAACAAAATGGTTTTCCCATGTCCACAGTTATAAAAGGAATGTCCTTCCCAAAATACTGATGGGAAGAGAGGGCAGGAGGCAAAATAGAGGAGATCAAAGAGAGAAGGAAGGATAAGAGAAAAGGAGAAAAATCTGCTTTACTGAAGGAAAGTCACAGACTCCTGAATGGACGCGACTATAAGGAAAAGCAAGTAGCCAGATAAAGAGATTTACCTTTCTGATTTCTTTCTCCCTTTACATGACTACCTATTGGTTAGTTGACTGATTTATCAATCTGAAAAGCCTTGTTGTGAATTTTCTATGTACATGAATGATGTGTACTGAAATGATGTGTACTGAAATATATAATACTTCTCAGCTTAATTTTATTGAAATAGCATTATGTAAGTGGTATGTGTGTCAGAATATTAATTTTAATAATTAGGTGACACTGATCCCCCTCTAGTATCTATATTTATCAGCACCTAGAGGGTTTCTTTAGCTTGAAACAATATAAAGACGGCAAAAGGGAATTGTTAAAAATGACTGAACTAGCAGTCTGCAACGGGGATATGTTGTAAATACAGAGTGTGGTGTGCACAAAGAATTCTGCTATATCCTCTACTCCTCCCTACACCAGAACACTGATAATTCTTAATCAATGTAGTGTCTAATGGACTAGCTCTAGTCTAATTTCCCTTGGTCCTAGAGAAGCTCTTATGGGTTGCACAGTGTTTTGACTCATTGTTTGCACTTCTTCTTTCAGGGGATTGCCTTAATTCCTGGTTTATATGTTGAGTCAAAACATAGCCTTTAAGGACTAATGCTGAATCAAGTGATTTCTAACGTCAATTTTCTTTTCTTCCAGTATGATCTGAAAAATGTTGGTTAGGGCTTTATTATGCCATTAATCTATGTTTCTATACTCTGGGCACTGAAAGTGGGACATTTTTCTAGGATAACTTCCTTACGAAGGATTAGAGTTTTCTGTGCACTTAGGTCACAGTGCTGGGAGATAGAGAATGGTTTGCTTAAGGTTTTTTTTTTTTTCTTTTTCTCTTTTCTTATTTATTTATGTATTCACTTACTTATTGATTGAATTTTCAGGTATTTTTTAAGAAAAATCACTTTCTGTCAGGAAAATGAAACTAAATATGAACTCTCTGTTTCATGGTATACTGACGCTTCCTGTGTAGCCTCATAAAACGCCCCCCAGGCAACATCTAAGGAAGCAACTCTTAAATCACTTCATAACCAGTATCATGTGGAATATACATAATCTTCTGCTAGACCTTAAAAACACAAGAAATCCAAAACAATTTTGTCTGACTTCAAGAAGTTTATAATCTGTTCATCCATTCCGTGAATTCATTCAAAAATCCTTTTGAGAAATTACCAGGTGCTAAGCTACATCTAGCTGGGGACACAAGCCACACAAATAATAATTTTCTCTATCAGAAATGAAAAATACAGTATTGCAATGCTAACATTGGTATATTCATTACTAAATATTATTATAACGCAGTACAAGTTTGTGTTAAGTGAATGGTACAGATTGCCTAAGAACCTTGGGAGTTCAGAAACAAGAAAAGTTACAAGAAACTAGGTGTGTCAGAAAGGATTCTTTGTAAAAACAGTATTTTGGCTGGCATATACAGAGGAGCTTGATTTGTCATCACAATTTTCATGGCATTATCCTTTCCCAAACCAAATCTTTAAGTAAGATTCTTACCTTGGCAAATCATTGCACTATACGTTTCTCTATCTTTACCTCATCCCTTCAACCACTTATCCTGATCATAGGCATTCTATTCATAGCATTTTAGAACCAGAAGAGATCTTTTGAACATAAAAGAGATAATCCACTCTGCGTTGAAGCAGGAATAGGTCCCAGAAGCTAGTCCACTCAGCTTCCACTTCATTGCTTTTCAGCAACAATCATGACATCTCAATGGGAACATAGCATTCACTTTTAAGCCATTTATCTAGGCCAACCCACTAACCAAGAATTTACCAGGAAGGTTAAATGGTCCACTACCCATGGTGAGACTGCTAATTGCTGGTGCCTGCTAGGCAATATCTCAGTCCAGTGCTTCTGTTACTACTCTCAGTTCTCTGTCAAAATAAACATTACCTCCAAATTACCCTCTGGACTGACTATGTATTTCACAACAAATATTAAAAATGTTTAAAAGGTGACAGAAGAACATTAAAGACATCATGTAGCTCTCATAGGTTTGGGGATTCTGTGTGACTGCATAGATTTCATATCCATGAAGCCAATCTATTTTTATCCAAAAGACAAAGACAGAAAATGGGTAACTAGTTAAATTATCAATTCCAAGTGAAAAGTCATTTACAGCTTCAGTAACTTTTTCCATGTTTTCCTTCTAAGAAACTTGAGTAGATCATTCAGGCAGCAAGTCTCTGGAGGGAGTCTGATGGTTTTACTGTAGTAAATTTTACAACACAGTCCTTGAGACTTGAATTTTTACCCTCCAGGAATAAATAAATAAATAAAGGCAACTGCCCATCAGTGACCCATATTTTGCCTCCTTTGCTCCTATTAAACTTTTTTGTTCTAGGTACTACTCGATTCTTTTATGTGAACTGAAGTCCTGAAATTGGAAGGTGAGGTAAAATATTATAGCAGCCAGGGGAGGTTAGCCTGATTTTTAGGTGAAACAGATGGGCAATCAAGGGATTTGAGAGTTCGCTCTCTCTTACTGCATTTTTTGAAGTTTTTCTCCAAGTGCAGTGAGTAAACTAAACCTTTGAGAATTCATTTGATGTAGGTCAACAAAGTTCTGCCCTTTTACCAGGTTTTTTGTACCCATCTACCTTCACCAGGCCTCAGGGTTGCCAATCAAGCAGAAAATCTCCAACACCCTTTCTGCCAAAGATGGGCAGTCAGAAAAGAGAGCATCTGACAGTCTGCTTATTCTATTTTCTCTGGTATTAGGCTGGAATCTATGATGCTCTTATTCTAAAAAGTAAGTAATCAACATGAAAAAGTTTAATTTTTTTCTATCTATGCCTCCACTAAAGGATCACTTGGATTTTATATTTTTAAATAGTTATGAGAAAAGAAAAAAAAATATGTTGGATTGGCCCACATAACCATCAAAAGGCCAGATTCATATACTCAGGAAGCAGCATTTCCCAACAGTTAACTCAAGGTCCTTTAAGGGTGTTTAAATTTTTTCAGATCCTATTTGCCTAAAAAACAGAAGGCCTAAGTTTCCCTTAAAGACAACTAATTATGCATTTTCTCACCCTTAAAAAAAAAAAGGTGTAGTGGGGACTATAATGCAAATCAGTGAATAATCAAAAATGTTCCTATTATGCTTTGAGATGCAGTACATTTTTTTTAGGGGCAGACTTTCCTAATTGTATTGACAGAAGTAACATGCATAAGATAGACATAGTACACACACTAACCAGTAAGAGAAGCTACATATCCCAAAGCTTTCTGAGAAGAAAGATGTTATCAATTTGGGATTTAAAAAGGTAGCTAATTCATTTATTTTTAAAAGATGCTATCAAAATGCTCTTTATGTGTTCAGAATTAAATTACTATATTTAAATATATTAATAACTAAAATCAAGAGATCCCTTTCTGAACATTTGTGCATGCTCACATATCCATATTTTTATTAGGGAATACATGGATTTTGTTATATTTTCAAAAAAAGAACCCAGGCCTATCACAGGGTTGATCTTATTAAAATCCAAAGCACTTCACACCCATTGCTTCAATCTGAACAACACTTTTAAATTTTCTCTAGCTAAGAAGCCCTGAAATAGACTTCCTTGATTTTCTATCTAATGAAAAGATATTTATTTGTGAAGAAATAGCAAATGTCAAAAATTTACAACTATCCTGAAAACTAAGACAATAAAGCTGATAATCTACTGACCACTTGACTCATCAAATGAAACCCTCCTGGAAAAAAGCAAGAAAACACATTGTCCCCTACACCCAACTGCCACCCCAAACTCAGAGACCTAGAGTTGGTACCAGCCAGAAACTGAACATATGCTTCTCCTAATCAGGTGCTGATATTTGAAAAAGACATCTTTTCATATCTAAATTGGGACTGATATGCTTTCATGGAAGTGGAGGATAAAAGATAATGAGGATTTCAGGGGTCTAAAACAGTGGACTTCCACATTAAATCACATTCCCACAAGTAAAACATCAAAGGCAGAAAGCGATCAGAAGAACCTTCACTATGTTATAGTTTGAAGCTCAAGTACAAAGCCTTTTGTTCTTATTTGGATTCATTATTAGTTGCCGATTTTTTTTTTTTTTTTTACATTCTTCATACTTTAGAGTATTGTGAACAGCCACTGGGGAATAAGATGAGATCCCAACTCAGTATAACAAGACCAAACCAGATAAATCCCTGATAGAAACTTGAAGAAGAGCTGGAAGGTATGTACCTCAAATTGTCCTGGAACTATAAATCTGAGAAGAGAATTCAAAAGAACAGTAAGCAGGAATAGAGAAAATCCACACATCCTGACAGAGAGAGTATCAGGACAGAAACTACCCCATTCACAAATGTGTGTTTTTAATTCTGATCCTTTGAAAATATCAACCATAATGCATTAGAAGGGTCCAATAAACAATGGGCCTAGATGAAAGATAAAATATTTGAAATGACTGCAACTTCTACAGCTACTTACCTGTAAAGAACTACTAGTGTTTCACTGGATGATACCACAAATATGTTTTCTCTCAAAATTATCAAAGCAGTGGGAAGCCACTTGTCTCCTTGATTTTTCCTGACCAATTTATATTAATTTAAGGATAAATTTATCCACATTTGGTACTCTTAAAATGTTCTCACCATGGAGCATTACAATTTCTAATTTCATTGAAGTTTTTAAAATTTTTAATGACTAATATATAAATAATTATAGAATTTATATTTATCTCTTTGATCTTTACAAGTAATTTAATAAAAGCCAATTCTAATTCTTTGGGAGTCACATATATCAGCCCTTCTTTTGCTTGCCCTGATTCTGCCTTATTCAGAATATTTCCATTGAACCCACTGAGGAATCCCTTTCAGAGGGTCAAACTTGCTAATCCCAGTAGCTACAAGATGTGAAATATCACCCCATGTTTCCATGTTCAGTCTCTGTGTCTTCTGCCATCACCATTCCCACATCATAACCTCAGGCCTATCCTCCCTACCAACTCCTTTATAACCTCTCATCTCTACCACCCATATCCTACCTCCCTAATTGATCAATATGCTCTAGCTTTCTCCTTTTCCCAGACCTACTGAAGCTTGTAAATAAGACACTATCTCAGAAATTGGCATCTGCAGGCCCTTCCCTCCCAAGATTCCTCTTCCATGCTGAATTTCCTTTGCTACCATTAACTTTATTAACATGGCTCCCTCACCCTGAAACTTTGGAAGCTCACTGCGGAACAGACATTCTTTCTGAACCCTGCTTATGTAGTACCCCTTTCTCTAGATTATCTCTGCTATCAATCCAGATAAGTAACCTCTGCCTGGACACCTGACTTCCATCCCTTTCATGCCTCTCCTCAAAGTTCTGTCAGAGGACTTTCCAATTTCCTTCCCAGAACCAAGCTCCATATCCAAGTATATTTTTCAGCCTTATACTTGAGTGATCCATATTTCTTTCCACTCTTACCAGACTTTTGTGTCTAAACCTTATACATTACATCAGAGTCCTTCAGAGTTACAGTTATAAGCCGTGTTCCTTTGTTTCTGGTTTGTGTTTCTTAGATATCATTGCCTTCTTGAGCCTACTACTTTGAAATATAAATCTAATTTCTAGCAACAGGTATCCTAGATTTAATCACATACAGTATAGGAAGATTTAGCTTTTTGTGCTCAATTCTTAGAAAAAAATAAGATACCCAGTCAAGATTTGAGGAGAAACAATCCAGATATTGAACTTTTAGATTTCTTTCAGTGTGCTGTAAATATAAATATCCTTACATGACTTCTGTAAAGCAAACAAACAAACAAACAAACAAACGGACTCTTGGAAGTCTATAAAATTCCCAGAATTTGAGGTGAGATTCATGTGCCCTGTGTTCTTCTTGAAAAAGAAATAGCCTGAATTGTATCCTAAATAAAGAAGATCCATTACTTTCAATAGTGTGTCTTAGGCAAGCTGATTGCCAAGCAGGAAACATGTTGAACTAGGTCATATGACAAAGGGCCAGTTTGAGAGCATAAAAATAGTAACTTTCATCAGCTTCATGGTTGCTACCATTTCCCTTTGCTACCAAATCAGAAAATCATCAATGTAAAAGAATATATGAGGCCAGGCACTGTGGCTCATGCCTATAATCCCAGCACTTTGGGAGGCCAAGGAGGGCAGATCACAAGGTCAGGAGTTTGAGACGAGCCTAACCGACATGGTGAAACCCAGTCTCTACTAAAAATACAAAAATGAGCTGGGCATGGTGGCACACACCTGTAATCCCAGCTACTCAGGAGGCTGAGGCAGGAGAATCACTTGAACCTGGGAGACGGAAGTTGCAGTGAGTTGAGATCTGGCCATTGCACTCCAGCCTAGGTAACAGAGTGAGACTCTGTCTCCAAAAAAAAAGAATACATGAAATAAAAATGCTAAGAGGTAGAGGCAGCTTAAAAATGTTCACTTTTTCCTCATAGAGACCCCAAAGCTTTCTGATCTAGGATTGCATATAATTTAAAGAACCCAGAGTCATAAGCTTTGGGAGAGGTCAAAGCAGCACTCAAGCCTATACCAACTATCATATAAAGAAATTCCCTGTTATACTACAGCGCCTTATTTCCCTGCTGTATTGACTTCTGTGTCACAGTTAGGAAAATGCTTTTGGCATCCAAAGACACATATTCATAAATAGACTGCAGCCAGCTTCTTTGACTATAAGCAACAAAAATAAACACTGACACACTTAAAAAGAAAATGATTATTTGTTGGAAAGATCTTGGGTAGCTCACGTAATCAATGGAACAGCTGGAAATCCTGGCCCTAAGAAGGAGTTCTGGGTAGCAGAGCCATACTAAGCCATCTGATTAAAGTGCCTACACTAGAATAAAGAAGCTCTAAATATTTTTCCATGTTTTCATAGCACCACCAATATCATAGAAGAGATACTCAATTAGCCAAACTTAGATCCTATGCCCACTCCTTGGATGGGAGAATAAAGAATAACTTAATTTATAGTGCAAACAGGATGACATAAAATCACAAAAAATTTGTTACTCAAAAGTTAATTGGAATGCCATTACAAAAAAGCAGGCGGTGGCTGGGAAATAAATGCTGAGTTGTTGAACATGCAACACATTTCCACTGCATGGCTTGATGTATTTATGTAAGATATGCATCTTTCTTCCTCATTATTCTTTCTGCTCAAATGCTCTTTGGAAAGCCACTCAGTCTATTAGCAGATGCCACCTTGCCTATAAAGACAATTCACAAAATTCTTGCAACTGACTTGCAATTCAGGTCTTGAGAAGGTGTGCTAAAGTAGTCCATGTTACCTGCTCTGTCCTCATGAACCATGACCCTGACATAAATTCACTAGGTTACCTCTGCCCTTGATAATAAATTCAGTGCTTGTCAATTTTTATAAATGTTTTAGCTGAAAGAGTTTGAAGAACCATCCTCTCTTTTCTGCCTCACTAGAGAGAAATATGGACATATTTTATCCATTTAGAGACCAGTTATTTCACCTGCAGAAAGACAACCAACACAAAGTAAAAATATCAGTTGTTTTATCCCACATAGTATGCCATAAGACCAATGCAACTGATTCCTTTAAATGAAATTAACAAATTATTTAAGGTTCTAATGATCAAGTTGAGAATTTGCACTGGGATACAACAGGAAAATGATAGCATTTGGTAAAAAAAAAAAAAAAAAAAAAAAAAAAAATCAGACCTGAATGTATATCTCTGCTTCTCTATTAACTAGACAAAATAATGCAATCCCCCTAAACCTTATCCAAGATTTCTAAATTGATTTTATTATGTTGTATTCAATGAGAAAATATATGTAAAGTGGCTTGTGCTTAATAGTTGCTCAATAATGATCATTCATGCTACTGTCTTTGGTGTAATTAAAAGAATAATATCTGGAGCACACAAGAAAGTCTACTAGTCTACATTTCTTCATCATTAAACGAGCATTTATTGCATGTCAACACAATGCCAGATACTGTTCTGGAGACTAGGTTTGTCATGGCAAACAAGACAAAGTCTTTTCCCTCATGATGTTTAAATACTGGGGTAAAAGATAGTGATACATAAACAAATAAGACAAAATATAATTAGAGAAAACTATTGATGAGTGCTCTGAAGAATAAAATGTAGGATGAGAAGTGATTATTTAAATAAGATAATTAAATAATATGGCTTCTCTGAAGAGGTAACATTTGAATAACAATATGAATGATAAAGAAAAAAAGCTGACCTGGACAGATATGGAGAAAAGTTATCCATGTGGAGAGAACAGCAAGGGTTATAACTCTGAGGCAACAGTGAGCCTAATGTGTTTGAAGAACAAGAAGGTCTGTGTGAGCAGGACTTGGAGAAAGTGAGACAGACTGTTAGAAGAGGAGATCAGAAGCTGGCTCTGGCCAGATCATATAGGGCCTTATAGGTTCTGGTGTGGAATTTAGATTTCATTCTAATATAATGTAAACTCATAGAAATGTCTTAAGGAAATTAGTGATATGATTTGATTTCTAATTTAAAAGAATCACTCTGACTGCTACATAGAGAAGAAATTCTTGAAAACAATGATCATTCCCCACGGTAAACACATTTTAATTCTAGTCACGCACTTCTGGCTACAGTTTAGGTTACATGCATTTTTAAAAAGTGTATTTAACATAAAATTTCATGTGTTGTCTAACCAGTTCCAAGTACCAAAAAATTATTTACCTCAGTTACTCTGTACACACAAATTCTACCAATGAAATCTAAGGTCATATTTACTTAAAAAAAAAAAAAACACTACATGGCAAGATAAAGTAGCAGTGGCTGGACTGACTCCTGCCTGAAGTAATTTTAAAACTGGGCAAAATACATGAAATAGGTTTTTCAGACACTGTATGTTGAGTAACACAGGATAATGATCCCTGAGAAAAGTGACGCAAATGTGAGCCCTACACTTGTTTTAGCTTATTATCTGCAAAGTTTCCAGACCACTGATTCAAGGAGATAAATTTGGGAATCCACAATAGCAAGAGTTCCCAGAGCAAACAACCAGGGAAGAGAGGAAAGTTGCACAAAGAAGTGGCCCTAGAGATCTGTAGAGAGTTCCCCTTGAAGGTTCAGCTGAGAACTTATCAGCACATGCATGTAGGGAAAGGACGCAAGTTCAGGGAAAGAACAATTCAAAAGAACTAGAGGGAACAGTCTCCAGAGTTCACATGGCAGCAGGAATAGTTTGTGTTCTCACCAGGTGGAATGAAAGAGCTTTGAATACTCAATTCAGAAAGGCATATTGATGGAGAAAGATTAGGCATAGACTAAAGACTGCTCTGCTCCATATTAAAAAGTTTAAAAAGCTTAGAAAGGATAAAATAGTTTTTGTGTAACATAATTGCATTCCAGAATAAGGAGGAAGTAGAAATCAAAATAGAAATTAGAAAGTATTTTGAACTAAATAAAAATAAAACCTCAAAATTAGCAGGATGGAGCTAACACAGCATTTAGAGGGAAATCCATAGCACTTAAAACTTACATTAGAATAGAAGACAGTCTCCAATCAGTAACATCAGCTTCACTTTAAAAAAAAAACAAATACCAAATTAAAACCAAAAGAAGCAGAAAAAAGGTATAACGTTGGCATACACGTCAATGAAATAGAAAACATAAAAGCAATAGTGAAAATCAATAAAAACACCTAGAGTTGGTTCTTTGAATAGCCAAATGAAAGTGATAAATCTCTAGCCAGATCAATCAGTATAAAAAGAGAAGACAGAATCTAAAAGAGGGAGGAGACATAACTACAGATCCCACAAATAATAAAGGATAATAAATAATAAATCCACAAATAATAAAGGATAATATAGGGGAATATTATAAATATTAGCCAACAATTTCATTGTATCAGATAAAAGGGAAAGATTCCTTGAAATACATAAATAAAATTCACTCTGAAATAATTAGATAATATGTACAGCTCTAATACCCACTTCTTAATCTCCACTTCCACTTCCTACCTGCTCTACTTCCCAGCCTATGGTAACTATCATTCATTCTCTATCTCTATTACTTTAATTGTTCTAATTTTTAGCTTCTACAAATAAGGAAGAACATGTAAAGTTTGTCTTTCTGTGTCTGGCCTATTTCACTTAACATAATGACCTCCAGTTTTATCCATGTCATTACAAATGACAGGGTTTCATTCTTTTTTATGGCTGAATAGTACTCCATTGTGTATATGTACCATATTTTTTAATCCATTCTTCTATTGATAGACACTTAGGTTGCATCCAAATCTTGACTATTGTGAATAGCGCTGCAATAAACATAGGAGTACGGATACCTCTTGGATATCCTGGTTTCATTTTTTTTAAATATATACCTAGCAGTGGGATTGCTGGATTCTATGATAAATCTATTTTTCATCCTTGAGGAACCTCCAAATGTTCTTTCTAGTGGTTATATTAACCAACAGTGTATGAGGGTTCTCTTTTCTCCACATCTTCACCAGCATTCACTAATATCTGCCTTTTAGATAGAAGACATTTTAACTAGGGTGAGATGATATGTCATTGGGGTTTTTATTTGTATTTCTCTGATGATCAATGATGTTGAGCATCTTTTCACACACCTGTTTTCTATTCGTATATCTACTTTTGAGAAATGTCTATTCAAATCTTTTGCCCATTTTTAATCAGATTATTAGATTTTTTTTCTTACAGAATTGTTTGACCACCTTACATATTCTGGTTCTAATCCTTTGTCAGATGGGTAGTTTGGAAATATTTTCTCCCATTCTGTGGGTTGTCTCTTTACTTTGTGTGTTTCCTTTGCTGTGCAGAAGTTTCTTAACTTGATGTGATACCATTTGTTTATTTTTGCTTTGGTTGGCTCTGCTTATGAGGTATTGCTCAAGAAATCTTTGTCCAGTTCAACATTCCAGAGAGTTTCCTCAATGTTTTATTTTAGTAGTTTTATAATTTGAGGTCTGAGATTTAAGTATTTAATACATTTTGATTTGAATTTTGGATAGGGTGAGAAATAGGATCTAGTTTTGTTTTTCTGAATAGGGATATCCAATTTTCCCAGCACCATTTAATAAACAGACTGTCTTTTCTCCCAACATGTGTTCTTGGCTCCTTTGTTGTAAATTAGTTCACTATAGACGTATAGATTTGTTTCTGTGTTCTCTATTCTGTTCTATTGGTATATGTGTCTGTTTTCATTCCAGTGTCATGCTATTTTTGGTTACTATAGCTTTGTAGTATAATTTGAAGTCAGATAATGTGATTCATCCAGGTTTGTGCTTTTTGGTCAGGATAACTTATGCTATTACAGGTCTTTTGTGTTTCTATGTAAATTTTAGGATTTTTTTTTTCTCTTTCTGTGAAGAATGTCATTGGCATTTTGATAGAGGTTGCACTGAATCTGTAGATTGTTTTGGGTAGTATGGACATTTTAGCATATTTCTTGTACTATTTATTTGATGTTGGCATATAGAAATGCTACTGATTTTTGTATGTTGATTTTGCCCTTTTGAGGCTATTTTCTAGATATTGTAGGTGTGCTGCACTCTTCTTTATTCTTTCCTCTTTTGTCTCCTCTGACTACTTATTATCAAATATTCTGTCTTCAAGCTTACTAATTCTTCTGCCTGATCAGTTTTGCTATTAAGAGATTCTGATGCATTCCTCAGTATGTCAATCGCATTTTTCAACTCTATAATTTCTGTTTGAACCAAAGGCTTTTTACTCAGCTTTTGGTGAATGCTGCCAGGCCTGGACTCTCCCTCATGGCAGTAGCAATCCCTGGCCCAGGGAAGGTCCAGTAATGCCACCCATGAGCCAAGGCCTTGAATCATAAACATCAAAAGCCTGTTTGGTGCTCTAACCCACTGTGGTAAGGTGATACCTAAGCCGCAAAACAAAGTCACCTTTAATCTTCCCTCTCCTTTTCTCAAGCAGCAGTCTCTCCCAACAGCCATGACAGCTAAGTATGTACTGGGTCATACTGGAAGCCAACATAACTCTATGTCTCACCCAAGGCCCACAGCAAGTACTGCTTGGCTACCACTGCTAATTCAGGGCTCTTTAGTCAGCAAGCGATAAATCCTGCCAGGAGTGGCTCCTTCCCTTCAAGGTAACAGGTTCCTTTCTGGCCCAGGGTGTATCTAGAAATGTCATTCAGGAGCTACAGTCTAGATTGGGAACCTCATGATTCTGCCTGTTATACTATCCTGCTGTGGCTGAGCTGGTATCTGAGATTGCAAAACAAAGCCAGCTTTACTCTTCCCTCTCCTCTCCTCACGTGGACAAAAGGCGTCTCTCCCGGAACTGTGAGCTGTGCAGTCTCGGATTGGGGGAGGTGTGACACAAGCAGTTCCATGGCCACTCCAAGCTGGTGTCTCACAAGGTTGCACGCTGGTCAAGTCCACTGGCTTCAAGCCCAGCATAGCACCAGGGCTTGCCCAGGAATTGTAATCCTTGTAGCCTAGAATGCCTTTCAATTTTGTTTAGGACACCAGAGCACCTTAGCCTGCTATAGTGAGGCCTGCTGGAACTCAGTTACTGATTCCTGGGATGGGCAATTTTCCAGTGGCTAGGGCTGGTCTAAATGCTCCTTCCAAGAGATTGGCTGAGTTCTCCCTTGCACTGCTGTCCACTAAGGCAGCACTTAGTTCCAACGCAAAATCCCTTAGTCACTGCCCTCTCCCATTTCCAAGTACATAGATTCTCTTTCCGTGCTACACAGTTGCTGCTGGAGAAGGTGGGAAGCATGGCCTCTTGATTTCCCTTGAATCAGGAATCCAAGACAACCTTTCTTACCCTCTTCAGTTCCTCTTTCAGTGGTGTGAAGTTAAAACCAGGTACTCTGATCACTCACCTGATTTTTGGTTCCTATGAAGGTTCGTTTTTGTGGGGATAATTGTTCAATTTGGCGTTCCTGCAAGGAGGGCATTCAGTGAAGGCTTCTATCTGGCCATCTTGCTTCACCTTCTCTCCAAAGGACAATTTCTTTTTGAGTTTGGAAAATACATCTTAACACAAAAGAAAAAATTTTTAAAATTGACTTCACTAAAATTCAAAACTTCTTCTCTTCAAAAGGCATTGCTATAAACAAAAATAAAAACAAAAGCCATCAACTGAGAAAAAATATTTGCAAAACATTTATCCAGTGCTATGGTTTGAATGTTATCCCTTTAAAATTGATGTTGAAACCATTTTGTTTTGTTTTGTGTTTTTGAGATGGAGTTTTGCTCTTGTTGCCCAGGCTGGAGCGCAATGGCACGATCTCAGCTCACTGCAACCTCCGTATCCCAGGTAAAAGTGATTCTCCTGTCTCAGCCTCCCAAGTAGCTCAAATTACAGGCATGTACCACCACTCCCAGCTAATTTTTTTTGTATTTAGCAGAGACAGGGTTTCACCATAGTAGGCAGGTTACAAACTCCTGGCCTCAGGTGATCCACCTGCCTCAGCCTCCCAAAGTGATGGGATTACAGCCATGAGGCACCACGCCTGACCAAAACCATTCTTGTTAGAGATTGAATCTTGCTATGTTGCCCAGCAGGAATGCAGTAGCTATTCACATATGCAGCGTCATCACACACTACAGTCTTGAACTGCTGACCTCAAAAGATCCTCTCACCTCAGCCTTCTAAGTAGCTAGGACTACAGGCACACACCACGGCACCCAGCTCAAATTTGAAACTTAATCCCCTTTTGCTCTTCTGCCACCTGAGGATCATTTAAGCCTGGAAGGTCAAGGCTGCAGTGAACTGTGTTTACCCCACCGCACTCCAGCCTGGGTAACAAAGCGAGACCCTGTCTTAATGCCATGTGAAGACATAGCATTCACCCCTTTTTGCCCTTAACCTTCCACCACATGAGAATGCCTACATAAAGCCACCTATGAGAAATAGAGCACCAGACACTAACACTGTCAATGCCTTGATCTTGTACCTCCCAACCTCCAGTACTGTGAAGAAATACATTTCTGTTCTTAATAAATCACTCAGTCTCACATTTTAACAGTGCAAATGGACTGACATCCAATAATGGAATTGTATCCAGACTATGTAATGAACTCTTGCCACTCAAAAAGCATAAAAAAAACACCAAAAAAAAAAAAAAAAAAAGAAGAAAGATTTGAACCAAAAAAAAAAAGACCTAGAAATGATAAATAAGCATTTCACAAAATGCTCAACATCATTAGTCACCAGGGACTCAATGTCAAACCACAATGAGATGCCACTACTACTACTAGAATTGCTACAATTAAAAACACTAAGTATACCAATTTTTGGTGAGAATATAGAGCACCAAGGAATATCATACACTGTTGGTGGGAATGTAAAATGTTTATTAGAAATTTTGGCAATTTTTAAAAATCTTAAACACACCTCTACTATATAACAGCTCTATCACTCCAATGAAAATGAAAGCGTATGTTCACGTAAACATTTGTTTTTTTGGAATGGAGTCTCCCTCTATCGCCAGGCTGGAGTGCAGTGCCTCAATCTTGGCTCACTGCAACCTCCGCCTACCATGTTCAAGTGATTCTCCTGCCTCAGCCTCCCAAGTAGCTGGGACTAAAGGTGTGTGACACCATGCCCAGCTAATTTTTGTATTTTTTCAGTAGAGATGGGGTTTCACCACGTTGGCCAGGATGGTCTCGATCTCTTGATCTTGTGATCCACCCGCCTTGGCCTCCCAAAGTGCTGGGATTACAGGCGTGAGCCACCGCACCCGGCCCATGTAAACATTTGTACACGAATGTTCATCATAGTTTGATTTATAATAGGCAACTGGAAAAACCCAAATGTCTATTAACCATTGAGTGAATAAATAAAGCATCTACTCAGCAATAAAAGTGAATGAACTATTGATACATATATCAATATGGATGAATCTTAGAATAACGCTACTGAAAGAAGCAAGGCCAAAATAGAAGAGTATACACTGTATAATTCTACTTACATAAAATTCCAATGTCTGTCAACAAAAAGCTGATAAGTTATGCTGTCCAGCCTAGTACACTTTTGTAAATGCTTCATGAATGATTTAAAAGAATACAAATCCTCTAATTGTTGAATATAATTACTTTATTTCCATTATCCTAAACTTTTAAATTTTGCTAATCTTCTCTTGATTTTTTGTTTCTCTTAATACATCAGTTACTAAGGGACATTTGTTAAAATCTTGTGCTATGTTTGTTATTTACTACTTTTCCCCTGAAATTCTGTTGATTTTGACTTTACATATTTTGAGGTTATTAATTACAAACAAGTTTATAATTGCTATAACTTCCTAGAGAATTTTTCTCTTTTCATTGTTATTTCTAATAATGTTTCCTGCCCTAAAGTTTATTTTGTAACATTAATATAGCTATCCCAGCTTTATTTCTGTTAGTAATTTCCAGCTATAGCTTTTTCCATTCTTTTACTGTCAACCTCTTTGAATGCTGAAGTTTAAGAGTGGTTTACAAGTGGTTCCCTTGTAAACAACGTACGTCTACATTTTGTTTTATTTCAATCTGACAATATCTGTTCATTAATAAATTTGGTTCATATATTCCTTGTAATTATTTGTACATTTTGCCATGTCACATTATTTTGTATTTTCTATTTACAGTATTCTGATGTTTAAATTATTTTTCTACTGTTTTTGCTTGTGTCTCCTTTTCTAACTTCTATTTTGCTGATCAAGTTCTATTTATTCTTTTATTTCCTCCACTGGTTAAAAATACAAACATTCTGGGCTGGGCACAGAGGCTCCCGCCTGTAATCCCAGCACTTTGGGAGGCCAAGGTGGGCAGATTGCTTGAGCCAGGAGTTCAAGACCAGCCTGGGCAACATAGCAAAAGCCTATCTCTACAAAAAATACAAAAATTAGCTGGGAATGTGCACCCCTTTAGTCCAAGCTACTTTGGGGGCTGAGGCTGGAGGATCACTTGAGCCTGGGAGGTCAAGGCTGCAGTGAGCTGTGTTCACGTCACTGTAGTCCAGCCTGGGTAACAACATGAGAGACCACGACTTAAAAAAGAAAAAAAAAAATTATTCATCTAGAAGTAACTTAAAATTTTACTTATTTGCTTACTAAAAGTCAACAGTTAATCACATTTATATATACTTTCTGAACAATACAAAAACTAGGAAATATTTGAAATTTAATCATATACTTCCCAACTTAAATGGGGTTCTTTTTTGTGGTATTTTACTTCCATCTTGTTCATATCACCTCCTCCCTCCATCACAGATGATTTATTTATTTTCAGTGCAGATTCTTATTTTTACTATTGAAAAATTCAAAGGTACCCATTAGGAATTGAACTGCTATGTTTTTTCTTCTTTCTAGAGATTACATACATGTTTCCTAATAAGTAATTTACCATATATTACACAAAGTATGAGCTCATAAAAAGATTCATGTAAAGCCTGCTGGGATAGAGGGTGTTGGTGGTGGATTATTCCACACCAACCAAAGCAGACAAATGACCAGTCAAGCTGTTTATTACCTCCTGCTCATGCTGAGCTGGACTAGTGGAACACCATCTCAGTAGGAGAGACTTTGGCAGGAAGAAACTGCAGAAGCCCTACCTGACTCAGAGAACCTAACAAACTGGTTTATGTGGAAAGCATGCAAACACACCAACATGTTATAAGAACAAGATACCTAATCTGTTTCTAGCAAACAGCATACATTCATAGGTGCCTGGTAAAATAGGAATGAATACCAGTGTAGAAAGTATTTTTGCCTTCAGAGTACTGACTAAAAAGCACACAGCATACAGTCCTTTGATCTTTAAGTGGGTAATCATGGAAGTTCCAAGATCATAACCACTAGATTAGCCTGAGTATTCATCTATAAAAATATTAAAAAAAAAAAACTTAAAAGAGACTTCTAGAAACAATGGGACCAGCAGAAGACAGTGAAATAAGGACTACAAATGTTAAAACAAGGAGCTGTTTTTCACATGTAGCTTTTATGTAAAGGACATCTCTTTCCATTGATTCCTACAGCGAAGACAAGCTTTGGTCATAGGAGATTCCAAAATCTCAAGATGGGCAGCTGACTTAAATAACACCCTAGATAAATATCAGAAACCCCACTGAACTGAAGGACTTAAACTCTGACTTACACAAATAAGAGGTGTGAGTGCACAGAAAGATTCATGTAAAGCCTACTGGGACGGAGGGTGCTGGTGGTGGATTCTTCCACACTGTTACAAACCAACATGTATATTGGAGGAAGGGGCCACCCAGGAGGAATGATTGATATGGCCTGCTCCAGAGGAGTCTAACTCAGAAACACCTGAGAGAGGTGTCTACTTGATGAGGGGAGAAGTACCAGTTTACTAAGTGGGAAGGAATATTAAAGTTAATGAATATAATAAGGCATTTCAAGAGAAATAGGTCTAAGAAGGTTAGGTCATTTTGGTTTTGACCTATTAATACTTAGCATGAATGAAGACTTGCAGAACAGAGTCAGTCTTTCTAAGATGTATTCTTCTGTCATCATCATGGGCAGAGTCTGTTGGCTTACTGGGCCAGTGACATCCAGAATGATCCCATTTATTGGTTGGAGGTAGGACTTAGTGTCACAGATTGTTCGGTGACAATCTGGAAAAGCTGCTATAGATGATTTGTATAACTTAAAATTTTACTTATTTGCTTACTAAAAGTCAAAAGTTAATCACATTTATATACACTTTCTGAACAACACAAAAACTAGGAAATATTTGAAATTTAATCATATACCTCCCCACTTAAATGGGGTTCTTTTTTGTGGTATTTTACTTCTATCTTGTTCATATCACCTCCTCCCTCCATCACAGATGATTTATTTATTTTCAGTGCAGATTCTTATTTTTACCACTGAAAAATTCAAAGGTACCCATTGGGAATTGAACTACTATGTTTTTTCTTCTTTCTAGAGATTATATACATGTTTGTTGTTCAAAGTCACCACTGGACCACAGCTTAAGTCCAGTGGTGACTTTGTTGTGACCCAGCCTTCTTTTTCTGCTCTGCAGTCCAAAAGCATTTCTGTAAAAGCTAAAACATCAGTAAAGATGGGCAGCATGTCAAATACGTCACCAGCCACTTCATCTTTATGATGCTGTAATGTAGTTGTGAAAACTGCTGTGTTGAATCCAGTAATCTGCTCCAGAGGCAATTCTTCAACATATTTTCTCTGCCAAAAAAATATATTTAGTAAAAATAGGCATGTAGGTGAGTTTATTCTCTTCCGTGTCTTCAAAACTCCGGTTATTACTTTTCTATGAAGCTTCTCTGTAATAAGTTGAACTTGTAATCCATGATAATGTCCTCTAATTATGCAACCACAGCATCAAATTCTGCATCAGAGGCAGAGAAGGACAGAGTGAAGCTCTCTTCTAAAGTGCCCAGGGCCACCACTGCTGCCACCATCGCCCCCGAGTGGGCAAGTGGGTGAATTGGGCTCCTGTCCTGCCAGGGGTCCAACCCCTATGGAGGGCACAGTGGTCTGCCAGCTGGGGCAGTCCTTGTGGCCCAGGCCTACCCCCGTTCCACTCACTGCCTGGCTGGATCAGCACCTGCACGCCAAGCTCAGCCTCAGGCTCTGGCTGTGGCCAGACAGCGCTCCAGCTGGGCCTCTTCATCCCACCAGGCCTCTCTGCATACACTGCCAGAGACGATTTTTCCTTTTGATACAAAGTGCTCCTCTGTCACTCAGGCTGGAGTGCAGCAGCACAATCTTGGCTCACTGCAACCTCTGCCTCCCCGGTTCAAGCAATTCTCCTGCCTCAGCCTCCTGAGTAGCTGGGATTACAGCCTTGCACCACCACGCTCAGCTAATTTTTGTATTTTGACCAAGTTGGTCTTGAACTCCTGACCCCAGCTGATCCATCTGCCTTGACCTCCCAAAGTGCTGGGATTACAGATGTGAGCTACAGCGCCCAGCGTGCCAGAGATTAAAGTTATCTACATCTTTACAAATTTCTTGGATGAGTACTTCACATAAAATCTCACTCTTTGTGAGTGCAATTTAATTTTTCCTGAAGTACATCTCTCAGAAGTTCTTTCAGTGAATGACAAAATCCCATAACTTTTGTTTTCTGAGGATAACAGCACGTGGTACTTCACAACACATTAGTCTGACAAGTCTAGGAGCAGTATTATCTTTAGGTTATGGATAAGGACATATTGCTCAGAAAGGTTATCTTACATATCCATCAACAAGTAATTGATGAAAGCAAGACTCTAAGTAGATCAGTTTGACTCCAATGCTCCAAACCCTAATTTCCCAATGCACTGGGAAGGAAAGCCAGGGTAGGGATGGGATGGGAGGCGGTGAATATAGGAGTCACATAGAACTGATGTTCTAGACATGAGACTGCTAAACAGCAGTGTAGCCCTGGAGGAGACCTCGCTACTTCCTGGGCATTGGTTTAATATTATTTTTTAAAGAAGAAAAAAGAGAAAGAAACTGGCTACACATTTTAAACTCTTACTTGCTTAGAGTCAGCTGGCTGTCAGGCTAGTCAACAAACCTTGTTATAATACGTAGCTCTAGCTTCCAGCTGCCTCCTTAAAGCAAATGACAGTGTAATAGGCTTTTTTGATCATTAAACAACCATCAAACGTAAGTATTCACCTTGTCTGTTTTTTGTCCCTCCTTTGGTCACCAGGAACTTTTGGCTTGCTCTGCTTAGACATCTCTTTCTGGTTTTCCCAAAAGATTGGTATTCTGTGCCTCTTGTGTGTCCTGATGAACTCCATTGACTATACTGCAAGTTGAAAAGAATTGAGACAAGAGGTATGAAAAACAAAAGGAGATCATAGGTTGGAGTTTCATGTCTAAGCTCCCTCTTAACTCTGTTGGGTTTTACACACATCCTCAGCAACAGTCAATATGGGCCATTTGCAGTGTCAAGTGCCAAGATTTTGCTCACACAAGTCTATTCTATCTGTCGAAAATCTTTGCTGCTTCTTCCCTGCCTGGGAAAATGCCATCCATGCTCTCGGAGTGGCCCAATTCTCACCTCCAGAATAGCTTTCCTTCTCCAACTCATGCTGCTCCCTCCCAATGGGCACAAATTCAGTTCATAGTGCTATCTACTGTTCCTGTTGTCTTTATCTTTTCTTCCCCAGTAGCTTACGAGCTCCTCAAAAGAAGTGAGTATTTCTTTTTATACTCTTATGGTAATAAACTTCCAGCACGGTGGAGGCTCCAATAAATTTCTGCTGATTCAATGACTCTATGTTTAATAATGATATTGCTTGTTCTACCACCCCACAAGAATATGTGAACATGTAGAATAGAGAAAATAGGATTTTAGAATCAAGTAGAGCTAGGTTCAAGTTTCAGATCATTGCTCAGTCACTACACAACCTTGGGCCATTATCAGACATGTGTAAATCTTAGAGTTTTGATCTACAAAATGAAATTCAAGGATCATTGATGATCAAATGAATTATGTGTCTAAAAGTGCCTAACACTGAGCTGGAATATAGTAAAGCTCTAAACATGTCAATGTTTCTCATGTCTTCAAGGAAAAAGATTTCTTAGTAAATAGCCTCTCATCATCACAGGTTCCTAAGGAGCAACATCATAGAAGTCACTCTATGCAAATTATGTTCTTAATCTCAGCCACATATTGTAGGACACTGTTTCCTAAAATATAAACCAAGGACCAACTACATGGTTTGTTAAAAGACATGGATTGAGTGATTCTAATTAAAAAAGTAAATAAACCTGAGAGGCCAGGCATGGTGGTTGACACCTGTAATCCCAGCACTTTGGGAGGCAAAGGTAGGCGGATCACTTAAGGTCAGGAGTTCGATACCAGCCTGGCCAACATGATGAAACCTCATCTCTACTAAAAAAAAAAAAAATGCAAAAATTAGCCAGGCATGGTGACAGGAGCCTGTAATCCCAGCTACTTGGGGGGCTGAGGCAGAAGAATCACCTGAACCCAGGAGGCGAAGGTTGCAATGAGCCAAGATCACTCCACTGCCCTCCATCATAGGTGACAAGAGCAAAACTCAGTCTCAAATGTAAATAAATAAAATAAACCTGAGAACCACGGCGACAGAATGAATTTATATCACACCAATGTCATTACAGTCAGGATTCCAGTGCTCCTCATGAGCAAGATCACTTCTCATAGAATTCTCTCTTGACAGTGATTGTTTCTTCCTGTTTATACTGCATGTTACAGAAACTGGTTGTATTTATCTTACAGCTACATAGATTTATATTTTGTCAAACTATTAACCATTATGGAAACTAAATCGCAAAATGTTGGTAATAATCTAAATGTGCAGCCATAAGGAATAGGCGATTTTCTGGTAAAGCCATATGATAAAATGAATTACTAGTAATTTAATAGTTAATATGAATTACTAAACCTACATGTGTCCACCTGGATCAGTCTCAAAACACCGTTGAATGAAACAAGGAGTTTCGGAACATTTGCAGTTGTCCCTCAGTATATGCAGAGGATTGCTTCCAGGAACCCTGAGTATACCAAAATCTGAGCACATTCAAGTCTCAGAGTCAGCGCTCTGAAGCGTGTGTATGTGAAAAATTGGCCCTCCAGATAGGCTGGTTTCACCTCCTGCTAATATTGTATTTTCAATCTGTGTTTGTTTGGAAAATATATGTATCTAAGTTGATCCACACATTTCAAACTCATATTGTTCAAGGGTCAACTGTACATACATTTTTAAAAATCCAAAACAGTATTACATATTGGTCTTCAGATTGTATATGTAGTGAAAAAAATACAAAGACTAGAAAGATTCAAACAAAGTTAACAATAGGATTGGCACTGAGGAAGGAGAACGGGATTAGTGAAGCATAGAGAGATTTCAACTTAAATGAAAAATTAGAAGTAAAAAGAAATTTGCTAATTTCACAATTATTAAATGTCTATAGTGGATTCATAGGTGTTAGCAATATTATTCTCCATGCATTTTTATTTAATATTTTTCCAAAATATTCAAATAAATTATTTGAAGTTTATGTCTCAAAACATTGTGAGAGTAAGAAAATAACCACAAAGTAACTAGTGACAGAGATAATAAAGCATCATAAAATAGCAAAAGAAAAAATATGAGTCAGTTGTGATTTCTATAATTAAACTGATTGAATTTTGTGGTAATTTGGGGAAAGAAAGTTCCATCCCAAAGGTAAAAGTGTTACAAAACAGCAGCAGCTTGAGGTTTCAGGGGCACCTTGCTTTTGATAGGTGAGTTTTTTAAAGGGCTTTTAGGAATAACCTTTCCAAGACTCATTCCAAACCCTAAAGCATTCAATCAAATTACGCACAAGCAGAACCACCTCAACTTCACAATTACCCTGTCCTATCACCTTCAGGATACAATAACCCTCATTGTTAATTTCTAGCATTTCATAGACCAGGAGATAGCAAGCTGGAAGAGATCTAACAATGACCCCTGTGAAGTGCCAGTTACTGGACTGAACATATTAAATACATCATTGTACTTCACTGTCACTGTAATGCTATGAGATCCTGTTATCCTACCCATTTTACAGAGGAGGAAATAGATGCTTATGAGATTAAGACCCAGAGCCAAAATGGAGTGGATGCAAATTCTAACATGTATCTGAGTCCCCTTACCCACAGTTCAGTCTCACTCCTCCCCTTTCTCTTGCTAACAGGGAAAAGGTACAGGATCAGGCAAGAGCAAAATAAATTATTTTGGAGGCAAGAGGGCAGTTACTTGTGTCTTAAGTGGTGGGACTGAGTTACGAAAAAAAGAGAAATCAAATTGCCTTTGGATGGCTGATAATGTAATTCCTGTAGTTCCTAATCACTTACTCAACATGTCTAAAGCAACTGACTGGAATCTAAGCAGAGGGTGCTGACTTGATTGTTTTTACCTTGTTAGCCAGAAGTTTCTCAGCTCTTTAGGGGCTCACCCTATACTTTACCCCTAGCTGAGCCTCAGGCAAGAACTCAATGGTGTTCCTAACAGCCCCCTCAATGCACCTGCAGTTTCGGCTCTGTTTTTGTGACCAGTCACATAACTAGTGAGAGGCAGAGAAGTGACTTGAACTCCAATCTTTCAACACACTAAAAACTCATAGTCCTGCATACCTCACTGACTTTCTCATTTACACACTTGCAAACACAAAAGAATCTTAATTAACATTTGCCCCTAGTGAGAAACTTGAAAAATAATCTTCAGGGACTAATCATAAACCTCTTTTATCTCATGTTGAGTTCTCTCTGGGATACTTAGAATTCTTGGGACTTCTGAAACATTTAATAGCAAAGAAACAGCCTGACTTCCTTTTCCCAGTCTCTGCATTTGCCCAAGCATGATTGTCTCAATTCGCAGGCGGCAACAAATCCTTTGGTTTGAACTTAACTGATGTGCATTTCCTAATAAAATCTCAGAGAAATAAAGACAGAGGGGAAATTGAGACACAGAGTTTGAGGTAGTCAGCTTTGAAGGTTGCATTCCCATTAGCCCTATAAGACTTGTTGATAGGGAAGAAGGCATTACGTGGAACTAGACTCCCTAAATGACTGCAGTCATGCTTCCTAAATTTGGGATTCCAAACACCAAAAGAAAGCTTTGCCACTGAGTTTGTCAATTAATTTCTCAAGCCCAAAGGGGATTTAAGGGAAGATTAAGCCATATGGTACTGATTCATTTACACTTTATTCAGCAATATGCTGTTTAGAAAGTAAGGTTTAGTGGGGGAAAAAAAGGCAGAAAAAACTTTGAAGTATCTTTTTAATACTATTAAAGATTTATTTGTTTCATAATAGTAAAGTGGAGATTATTTTCCCAAAAGTTGTCAAAGCTCATCTCCCTTAACACCTTAAAGCTAAGTTAAAGTCAAAAGCATCTGGGTTTGAGCTGACGCTGTGCTTAGCACACCTGTAGTAGGATCAGGAAACTCAGACAGGTTTCTAGAGGACTCCAAATAACAAGACCTTGAAAAGAGAATCTTTAGAATAAAAGCTTAAGGGCAGCGCTGATGAAATTTCATTTACTCTCATTAACTCCAGGATTTTTTTCCCCACCCTGTTCTTGGTGGGAGTAAGTCTGATGTTTCCAGTTGTTAAAGGTAACGTGTGGGGCATGGAGAAGAAACATTTTGTATGTTACTGCATGTTACTCTTGTAAGAAGTAATGAGACTTAAGAACCTGGACTAGCATAATCTCCACCATTTTTCTTTACCCCACTTCTCCCAGTCCCCACTCCATTTCATCCCTCCACATTCCAAATAATTCTCAAGTTTCTGAAGGCTTGGGAGGAACTGTTAACAGAGTGTTATGTCTGCAAAAAAAAAAAAAAAAAATGTGCCAAGAGAAGAAACGCTGTATTTTCTCATGTCATAAAGCTTCTATTTTCCTTTCATAGATTTCAAGCTATGAAGTTTTATGTAGAGTGCACTAGAATGGGCAACATTTAGAAAGATTATGGCTGCTTCTTGGAAGTTGACTCTGAGGAGGGCAGAGGTGGCATGTCACATGTCTCTTCTCTAAATTTATTTAACCCTCTTTTTATAGATAGGAAGCTCTGAGGTAGTTTCAGAAATGTGGTTACATACAATAGAGTGAGATTAAAATACAGAGATGGAATACTGGGGTGATAGCAATAGTGGTGACCATATATAGTATAAGATTCTCCCTGAATCCTCGCATTAAAACAGATGGAATAACTAAAAGAGCAAAACAAAAGTCATACAGATGACATCCATAACAAAACTATGTAACAACGTTACTCCCACGAACCCCAAAATATGTACAGGTGAAGAAAGACTGCTTAGAGCCAAAAGGTACTTGTAATATCAGCATTTATTTGGAATGAGGCAAAGGGAAATCACTGGACATCATGCACACCTGAGAACAGGAGAGCCCCAGCCTTGTCCACAGGTATTCACTGCAGAGCACACTCTACAGGCCTAAAGGGGGAGAGGAGCAAACTCTGGGAGAGAGCTTGCACTCTTCCTCATAGTCATCTGAGTACCAGTAATCTGCGAAGAGATCTGAAAGCACTGAAAGAAATATGGATCCTATGCACTCTCAAAACTAATAAACCAAAGCCCCCTTTGAGGACAAAACCTCATACTCATGGAAACTGCTGGAAAAAGAATTCCAACTGAACAGGGCAGGAACAATAGGTACACAAGAAAAAGGTAACACTGATAAAGATAGGGAAGCACCACAGAAGAGGCAGTTCTCAGAATAGACAATGTTTTTATACTGAGTAGAAAGGAATAAAAGAAGCAGCTCTGGAGACATGAAACTAGAACAGCTACTGCAACCCAACTGTTCCTTGTAACAACCAGGAAAACTCATTTTATATAAAAATGAGCAACCAAAAGGCTCGAGGCAAAGCACGATACAAAATTCTTACAAGCAACATAGAGAAGAGGAGCAAAATAACACTTCTACAAACAATGAAAACACACCAGAAAGACATATTCACAAAACAAATCAAAATTGTGATCAACTCTTTTGAAACAAGCTAAAAGGCATTGACAAACATTTTCTTGACCAAACTCTGCCCAGGCTTCTTGGAGCCTTCTTCTTGACTAGATCTCAACCTTATCCCGTAAAGACTTGAACAGACGTTAACATAGTTTCTAACAGCTCCACACCACATTTTTAGAATGACCCCAGCCCCTCTTAAAGTGCCTACTTGAGGAATCTCAAGGCTGCCAAACGAACTTACTGGTTTTTCCAGCCAACTACTGAAGATAGGGCTCCTGCCTCTGTCTCTTAGGGAGAGTAGAAATCTAACTTTCATAAGCACCAGCTAAGAAATCCATCTGGGTTTCATATGGGCCACTCTCACCCTTTTTACATTTTGCAACTTTTTATTTCTCTGACTCTACTGATCCTACTCCGTACTTTCTCATTCTCCCTCTAAAACACTAAATCACCTCCATACAAATTAAAGTTGAGTTCAGGTCAATTGGACTGTTTCCCATTACAGTAGTATATTACTGATTAAAATTTGTCCTTACCACTTTAATTAGTGTCTGGCTTTGTTTATCTTTGATAGTATTAAAACATGATATAAAACATAAAAGTACAACATAAATAAGAATTAGAAAAACTCAGAAATAAGATAACAAAACTCATGAAGGAATTAAAAACAAACTGCTAAAAATCACTTAAGTAATGAAGACCATACTGACTAATCTAGAAGAAACATAAGAATGAATAAACAAAAAACAATGGAAGTCAAAAAGGGGAGAACAGAAAGAAATACAGAAAAGAAAAATAAGGTAGAAGAATTAATACATTCATGTTAGCCTATTCTGTGTATCAAATCTAGAGGCTTTAAACAATAATAACTATCTTTCATGGTTTCTGTGGATCAGACAGGGCAAAACTGTATGGTTTATTTCTGTTTCATGATGCTTGAAACCTCAGCTGGAAGACTTGAAGGATGTGGGCTGGAATCAACTAAACATTTATTCATATGCCTGTGGTTGATGCTGGCTATTGCTAAGAGCTTTACTGGATCTATTGACTGGAATAGCTGTACCCGGCCTCTCCATGTAGTCTTGGCTTTCTCACAATATGGTGACAAGGTTTCAAGGGCAAGCAGCCCAAGACAGAAAGGGTCAGGAGGAAGATGCCTTATTTTTATGACCTAATCTCAGGAGAGGTATAGTATTACTTTCATTTGTTATCCATTGATCAGGGTAGTTGTAAAGCATGATCCATATTCCAGGAGAGGGAGCAGACACTTCACCTCTCGTTGGGGTGTATCAATCCTATTGTGAGAAAAGCAAGTAAGTTGAAATAAATATGTCAATGTGGCCATCTTTGAAAAAATACAACTGATACAAAATCTCTAATAGAATACCTGAAAAAGCAAACCAAAGGAATGAAACAGAGCAAATATTTAAAATTTAATCAAAGAAAACTTGCCTATATGTAGAAAAAAAGTTGACCTTACATTTTGTAAGAATACACAATCTACCTGGCAAAATCAACCAAAAATTACCCAAATTGAGACACAGTCTAGTAAAGCTACTTAATTATTAATTAAAAGAAAAAAACCCTTTGGACATTCAGACAAACCAGCCAATTCACTTATAAGACAAATAAAAGTGTCATTATATTTTTTACAACACTGTATTATTCCAAATAAAAGTGAAATAATATATTTAAATTACTAATGGAAAGAGAATATGACACAAGAATTTTATACACAAATAAATTGGTTTTTAATTCAACTCAAAGCACTACACACACTGAGACAGAAAATGAATTTAAAAAATTGGATGTAAAGTAGACTTTATGTCAAATGGACTTAGCAGACATTTATAAAACATTCAATCCAACAACTATAGAATATACCTTCTTTTCAGAATATTCTCCAAGATAGACCACATTTTAGGCCCAAAACAAGTCTTAACAAATTTTTAAAAATCAAAATCCTATCAAGTGTCTTCTCAGACCACAGTGGAAAAAAGCTAAAGATTAATACTGAAAGGAACTTCAGAAGCTATATAAATACATGACAATTAAACAGCATGTTCTTGAACAATCACTTGATCAATGAAGAAATTAGGACAAAAATTATTTTTTTTTAATGAATGAAAGTGAAAACACAATGTATCAAAACCTGTGAGACACAGCAAAAGCAATGGTAAGAGGGAAGTTTATAGCATTAAATATCTACATCAAAAAAGTAGAAAGATCAAAAAATAATCTAACATTGCAGCTCAATGAACTAGAAAAAGAAGAACAAATCATACCCAAAGTTAGCAGAAGAAAATAAATTTAAGAAGCAAAGCAAAATTAAATGAAATGGAGATGAAAAAAATACAAAGGATCAATGAAATAAAAAGTTGGTTCTTCAAAAAGATAAACAAAATGAATAATCCACTAGCTAGACTAACCAAGAAAAGAAGGAAGAGCTAAATAAATGCAATCAGAATGAAAAAGGAGATATCACAACTAATACCACAGAAACACAAAAGATCATCAAAGACTATTATGAAGAACCAGATGTTCACAAACTAGAAAATAGAGGAAATGGATAAGTTTCTGGAAACAACAACCTCCCAAGATTGAACCAGGAAGAAATGGAACTTCTGAACAAACCAATAATGGGTAAGAGATTCAATCAGTAATAAAAAATTTTCCAATCAATAAAAGCCCTGGACCAGATCAATTCACAGCTGAATTTGACCAAACATACAAAGAACAACTAGTATGAATCCTCCTAAAACTATTCCCAAAAAATTGAGAAGGAGGAAATTCTCTCTACTTTATTCTGTGAAGCTAGTATCACTCTGATACCAAAACCAGACAAAGACACAACCAAAAAAGTAAACTACTGACCAGTATTCCTAATGAACACATACACAAAAATCCTCAACAACATACTGGCAAATTGAGTTCAACAGCAGATCAAAAAGAGAACATGCCATGATAAGGTGGGATTTATTCCAGGGATGCAACGATTGTTCAACATATACAAATAAATATATGTGAAACATAAACAAACAGAATTAAGAACAAAAACCATATGATCATCTCAATAGATGCAGAAAAAGCCCTCAATAAAATTCAGCATTACTTCATGATAAAAATCTTTAACAAACTAGGCACAAAAGGAACATACCTCAATATAATAAAGGCCATATTCAATAAACCCACAGCCAACATCATACTTAATGGGAAAAAGTTGAAAGCATTTCCTGTAAGAACAGGAACAAGAAAAGGAGACCCACTTTCACCATTCTTTTTCAACATAGTATTGGAAGTCTTTGCCAGAGCAACAAGTCAAGAAAAAAATAAAAGCCACCCAAATTGGAAAGGAGTAAGTCAAATTATCTCTGTAAACTGATTATATGATCCTATATCTAGCAAACCCAAAGACTCCAAAATATAAATAAATAAACTCTTAGATTTGATAAATAAATCAGGAAATTTTTTAGGATACAAAATAATGTACAGAAATCAGTAGCATTATTATATACAAATAATAATCTAGCTGAGGATCAAATCAAGAAGGCAATCTCATTTATAATAGTTACAAAACAATACCTAGGAATATATTTAATTAAAGAGGTGAAAGATCTCTATAAGGAGACTTACATAACACTGATGAAAGAAATCATAGATGACACAAATAAATGGAAAAACATCCCATGCTCATGGATTAGAAGCATCAGTATTGTTAAAGTGACCATACTCCCTAAAGAAATCTACAGATTCAGTGCAATCCCTAGCATTGAATTAACAATGTCATTTTTCACCAAATTAGAAAAAAAATCTAAAATTCATATGTAATCAGAAAAAAAGCCTAAATAATCAAAGCAATCATAAGCAAAAAGAACAAAGCTGGAGGCATCACATTACCTGACTTTAAATTTTATCACAAATTTATAGTAAACAAAGCAGCACAGCACAATACTGGTATAAAAATAATCACATAACAAAATAAATAACCCAGAAATGAAGCCACATATCTACAATCAATTGATCTTTGACAAAGTCAAAAAATATATGCACTGGGAAATGACGCTGTATTCAATAAATGGTGCTGAGAAAACTGAATAGTCATATGCAGATGAATGAAACTGAACCCATACCCCTAACCACATACAAAAATTAACTCAAGATGGATTAAAGACTTAAACATAGGACCAGAAACTATACAAATCCTAAGGATAAACCTAGAGAAAACTCTTATGGACATCAGCCTAGGCAAAGAATTTACAACAAAGTTCTCAAAAAGCAAACATGGCAACAACAAAAATAGACAAATAGAACTTAATTAAACTAAAAAAAAAGAAAGAAAACTTCTGCACAATAAAACAAGCACTTAACAGAAGAAACAGACAGCCTAGACAATGGGAAAAAATATTTGCAAACTATAAAACCAACAAAGGACTAATGTGCTGAATCTACAATAAACTCAAACTCAACAACAACAAAAAACAAATAATCCCATTAAAAAATGGTCAACTCACCTAATGCATAAGGACTCACATACACTTAATGGAAAGGGGTGGAAAAGGATATTCCACACAAATGGAAACCAAAAGCAAGCACAAGTAGCTATTCTTATGTCAGACACAACAGACTTAAAAAAAGACGTTATATAATATTAAAAGCATTAGTCCAACAGGAAGATATTATAATCCTAAATTCATATGCACCTAACACTAGAACTCCCAAATTTATAAAACAATTACTACTAGACCTAAGAAATAAAATAGACAACAACACAATAATAGTGGTGGATTTTAATACTCCACTTGCAGCACTAGACAGATTGTCAAGACAGAAAGTCAACAAAGAAACAATGGACTTAAATCATATCCTAGAACAAATGGACTTAATGGATATTAACAGAACATTCTTCCCAACAACTGCAGATTATGCATTTTACTAGTCAGTATGTGGAACATTTTCCAAGATAGACCATATGATAGCCCACAAAACAAGTCTCAATAAATTTAAGAAAATTGAAATTATATCAATTATCTTCTCAGACCACAGCAGAATAAAATTGGAAATCAACTTGAAAAGCTACCCTCAAAACTACAAATACATGGAAATTAAGTAATCTCCTCTTGAATGATTTGGGGATTAACAACGAAATCAAGATGGAAATTTTAAAATTATTTACAATAAAAGATAATAGTGACACAACTTATCAAAACCTCTGGGATACAGCAAAAGTGGTGCTAAGAGGAAAGTTCCTAACATTAAATAAATGCTCACATCAAAATGCCTGAAAGATCACAAATAGGAAAACCTAGTATCACACCTTAAGGAAGTACAGACACAAGAAAAAACTAAACCCATACCTAGCAGAAGAAAAGAAATAACAAAAATTAGAGCAGAAAAAAAATGAAATTGAAACAAAAAATATATATATAAAGTAAATGAAGCAAAATCTGGTTCTTTGAAAAGATTAAAAGAAAATCGATCGGTCATTAGTGAGATTAACCAAGAAAAGAAGAGAGACGATCCAAATAGCTCAATTAGAAATGAAATGAGATATACCACCAATACCACAGAAATACAAAAGATCATTCAAGGCTACTCTGAACATATTTACATGCACAAACTAGAAAATCTAGAGAAGACAGATAAATTCCTAGAAATATGCAACCCTCCTAAAATTAAATCAGAAAGAAATAGAAACCCTGAAGACAAATAACAAGCAGCAAGATTCAATCAGTAATTTTAAAATTGCCAACCAAAAGGTCCAGGATCAGACAGATTCACAGCTGAATTCTATCAGGCATTCAAAGAAGAATTGGTACTAATTCTGCTAAAACTGTTCAAAATATAGGGAGAGAATCCTCCCTAAACCATTCTATGAAGCCAGTATTATCCTAATTCCAAAACCAGGAGAGGACATAACAAAAAAAGGAAACTGCAGACCAACATCCCTGATGAACATGGATGTGAAAATCTTCAATGAAATACCAGCTAACTGAATCCAACAATATATCCAAAAGATAATACATAGTGACCAAGTAGGTTTTATACAAGGAATGCAGAGATAGGTTAACATACACAGGTCAATAAACATGACACACCATATAAACAGAATTGAAAACAAAAAACATATGATAATCTCAACAGAGGCAGAAAAAGCATTTGCTATAATCCAGCATTGCTTTATGATAGAAATCCTTAACAAAATAGGCACAAAAGGGATTTCTCTCAAAGTAAGAAAAGCAATATATGACAAACCCACAACCAACATCATACTGAACAGGGAAAAGTTGAAAGCATTCCCTGTGAAAACTGGAACATGACAAGAATGCCTACTTTCACCAATTCTATTCAACATAGTACTGGAAGTCTCGGTGAGAGCAATCAGACAAGTGATAGAAAGAAAGGGCATTCAGACTGGCAAAGAGAAAGTCAAACTGTCACTGTTTGCTGATGCTATGATTATATACCCAGAAAACCTTGAAGACTCAAACAAAAAGCTCCTAGATCTGATAAACAAATTTAGTAAAGTCTCAGGAAACAAAATCGATGTACACAAATCAGTAGCATTGCTATACACCAGCAACAACCAAGCTAAAAATCAAATCAAGAACTCAATCCCTTTTACAACAGCTACAAAGAAAAAATAAAATACCTAGGAATATACTTTCACCTCACCAAGGGGGTGAAAGATCTCTAAAAGGAAAACTAAAAATACTGCTGAAATAAATCATAAATGACACAAATAAATGGAAACACATCCCACACTCAATGGATGGGTAGAATCAGTAGTGTGAAAATGACCACACTGCCAAAAGCAATCTATAGATTCAATGCAATTTCCTTCAAAATATCATTATCATTCTTCACAGATCTAGAAAAAATAATTCTAAAATTTATATGGAATCAAAAAATAGCCCTCATAGCCAAAGCAATACTAAGAAAAAAAAAATCTGGAGGCATCACCTACCCAAATTCAAATTATACTACGAGGCTATAGTTACCAAAACAGCATAGTACTAGTATAAAAATGGAACAGAATAGAGAATCCGGAAGTAAAGCCAGATAAAGCCAACTGATCTTCAACAAAGCATGCAAAAACATAAATTGGGAAAAACACTCTATTCAATAAACGGTGCTGGGAAAACTGGCAAGCCACATGTAGAAGAATTAAACTGCATCCTCATTTTCCAGCTTTTACAAAGATCAACTTAAGATGGATCAAAGACTTAACTCTAAGACCTGAAATCATAAAAATTCTAGAAGATAACATCGGATAAACTCTTCTAGACATTAGCTTAGGCAAAGAATTCATGACTAAGACTCCAAAAGCAAGTTCAACAAAAACAAAAATAAAATAGGACCTAATTCAACTAAAAGCTTCTGCAGAGCAAAAGAAATAATCAGCAGAGTAAATAGATCACCCACAGAGTAGTAGAAAATACTTACAAACTGTGCATCTGATAAAGGACTAATATCTACAATCTACAAGGAATTCAAACAAATCAGCAAGAAAAAAAAAAACAAATAATCCTATCAAAAAGTGAGCAAAGGACATGAATAGACAATTCTCAAAAGAAGATATATAAATAATTAACAAACATGAAAAAATGCTCAACATCACTAATTATCAGGGAAATGCAAATTAAAAATGCAATGACATACCACCTTACTTTTGCATGAATGGCCGTAACTAGAAAGACAAAAAACAATAGATGTTGGCATGGATGTAGTGAAAAGGGAACCCTTTTACACTGTGGAAACGTAAACTAGTACAACCACTATGGAAAACAGTATGGAGATGCCTCAGAAAACTAAAAGTAGAACTATCATTTGATCCAGCTATCCCACTATTGGGTATCTACCCAAAGGAAAAGAAACCAACATGTGAAAAAGACACATGCACACACATATTTATAGCAGCACAATTCACAGTTGCAAAAATTTGGAACAAACCTAAGTGTCCATCAACCAATGAGTGGATAAAAAAAATGTGGTTTATATACACCATGGAATACTACTCAGCCACAAAAGAAATAAAATAATGTCTTTTGCACAACTTGGATAGAGCTGGAGCCCATTATTCTAAGTGAAGTAACTTAGGAATGGAAAACCAAATATTGCATGTTCTCACTTGTAAGTGGGAGCCAAGCTATGAAAATGCAAAGGCATAAGAATGATAGGATGGACTTTGGAGACTTGTGGGAGAAGGCTGGGAGGAAGTGAATGATAAAAATCTGTGTGCAGTGTACAACCCTCAAGTGATAGGTACACCAAAATCTCAGAAGTCACCACTAAAGAATGTATCCATAAGCGAGCAAAAGACACGAACACACTTTCCAAGAAAACATTTAAGTGGCTAACAAGCATATGAACAAATGTACAGCATCACCAATCATCACAAGAATGCAAATTAAAGCCACAATGAGATACCATCTTACATCAGTCTGAGTAGCTATTATGAAAACATCTAAAAACAAGATATACTGGCAAGGATGTGGAGAAAAGGGAATGTTTATATGCTGTTGGTAAGAATGTAAATTAGTACAACCTTTACGGAAAACAAATAGAGATTTCTCAAAGGACTAAAAATAGAGCTACCATTTGACCCAGCAATCTCACTATTGGTATACGCCCAAAGGGAAAGAAGTCATTATATCAGAAAGATACCTGCACTTGTATGTTTATTGCATCACTATTCACAATAGCAGAGATATAGAATCAACCTAAGTGTCCATCAACAGATAAACAGATAAAGAATATGTGGTACATATATACAACGGAATACTACTCAGTCATAAAAATGAATGACTTCATGGTTTTTGTAGCAACATGACTGGAACTGGAAGTCATTATCCTCAGTAAAATAACTCAGAAACAGCAAGTGTTGTATGTTCTCACTTCTAAGTGGGAGCTAAACAATGCATCCACATCAACATATAAGATGGAATAATAGACACTGAAGAGTACAAAAGATGGGGATGGGACAGGGATGAAGGCTGAGGGCTGAAAAACTACCTATTGGGTACAATGTTCACTACCTGGTAGACTAAAAGCCCAGACTTCACTATTACACAATATATGCACATAAGAAACCTGCACTTGTACTCCTAAATATATATTACCATTAATTGGTTAATTTTTTAAAGTATAAAGCCCACAGATGAACTGTTATGAACATGAAATAATTTGGAGAATATAATTTCTTTTCATCTTTCCTAAGGATTATCTAGGCTGAGGACAGATGGCCAAGGATCATCTAGGCTGAGGGATTTACATTGAGACTTTCCAATTACACTGAGTAGAACTTTTATAGTTATTTGGAAGATTTCAAATTGTAAAGGTCATAGTATGACTTCTTAACGTGGTGCTAAAATATTATTGTCAAAAAACTCAATCTGACAAGAGTAGTTAATTTAATGTTACAGAAAGACAATAACAAAACAGTGTTTGCCTATTTTGTAACTGACTCTCAACAAAACTTTTCTTTTACTATTCTTGGACTTTTCCTCATTTATTCGAATCATCCCAATATTGTACTAAAAGGCATACATATGCTTATTTTAAAGTATCTTGTAGACATATATCAATACCCTTTAAAAGGAAAATTATGAGACAGATATAATGAAATGCCTAATTTTCTCATTATGAGCAACAATTTCAATTACAATGTCCACTTAGGTTAATAAACATTTTGCCTTTTGGATAAGAAAAAGGGAACAGGCTTTGCACTGGCTGTTTCTCTATCTTGGATACTACACTCTCCGCCAATATCCACATGGCTCATTTCCCCATCTTTTTTAAGTCTCTGCTTCTCAGTAGGAATTTCTACACCAACCTATTTATAATTGAATTCTTTACCTCAACTCTGCTTTTTTGTGTCCACAGCCTGTCTCACTATAAATTAGTCTATTTTGTTCACTAATTTGTCTCCAGTGCCTAGGAAAGGTGTCTGGCTTGTAGAAAGCACTCAATAAATTTATTTGAATTTGAAAAACAGATAATGGGTCAAGGAAGAATATGGATAATCCTGGAAAATCTTTGTGACTAAGGGTGAAAAGTCATATTGCAAAGTATTTGTTTATTTTTACTTAAGAAGTCTTAGAATCCTAAATGAAACTTGAGATGATCCTCTTACCTGTGTTATATAAATGAGAAAACCCATATTCAAAGATGTTACTTTGCTCATCTAAGGTCACATAATGGTAGGGAACACTTACTCTGAGCTAAAGTCTTTGGTTACCAAATTCAGTGCTCTTACCACTGTAGCAGTTAATTCTTAGTAATATATTTGGTCAGTGAAGCCCTCAGATGTTATAATGAGCTCTAAAAAGTCAACTTCCCATAAGTAATAAAAATAATCTTGAAGAAAAACACAACAAAAACAAAAAATTAGGAGACAATCCAGTATCCTCAACTAGGGTAGGTTTTGCTTCCCCATCCCCACCCCCACAGGGGACATCTGGCAATGTCTGGAGACATTTTCATTTGTCACAATTAAGAAAGAATTACTGCATCTAATGGGTAAAGGACCATGATGCTGCTAAACATTCTGCAACACATAGGACAGCCCCTGCAAAAAAGTATTATTAAGCTCAAAGTGTCAATAGAGCTAAAACTGAGAAATCCTAATAACCTAAGACTTGTTTAATCTGTTGCATATTCAAGCAAGACTAATGTACCATGATAATCAGTGTAAGAATAGAACAATTCTCATCACATTACCTTGAATCAATTAGTTCATTGTTTTAAAGATTATTATTTAACCAATGTACTTTGCTTACATATAAAACCCTTAATTGGCATTTAATTACCACTCAATTCTTTTTCTTGTAATTAACTCATTAAGCATCTTACTATGTAAAAACAACACTAAGCAAATGAGCTAATTAGTGTCTAATTATCAGTTACTAAAGATTACTACAAATGACTTACAAATAGCTAGTTTCTTTACTACTACTGGGAATTCCAATTGTTAACCTTAAGTAATTGACTGCAATTTGTACAGCATGGTGTAGACATAAACTGCATGACTGTTAGAACTGAGACAAAAAAAAAAAAAAAAAAAAAAAAAACTTTTATCACTTCCTGAGAAAAGAAGTGCATTAGCAAAAGAATTTTTGGAATTCATAATCCCATGCCTTCATCCATCATGCAGCAGAGCATGATGCCACTCATTTGGCATTTTTCTTTTTTTATTTTACTTTAAGTTCTAGGACACATGTGCAAAACATATGGGTTTGTTACGTAGGTATACATGTGCCATGGTGGTTTGTTGCACCTATCAACCCATCATCTAGGTTTTAAGCTCCGCATGTATTAGGAATTTGTCCTAATGCTATCCTTCCTTTTGCCTGCTACCCCTTGAGAGGCCCCAGTGTGTAATGCTCCACTCCCTGTGCCCATGTGTTCTCATTGTTCAACTCCCAATTATGAGTGAAAACATGCGGTGTTTGGTTTTCTGTTCGTGTGTTTGTTTGCTGAGGATGATGTTTACAGCTTCATCCACGTCCTTGCAAAGGACATGAACTCATTCTTTTTTATGGCTGCATAGTATTCTATGGTGTATATGTGCCACATTCCAGTCTTTGGTATTGTAAATAGTGCTGCAATAAACATACGTGTGCATGTGTCTTTATAGTAGAATGATTTACAATCCTTTGGGTATATATCCAGTAATGGGATTGCTGGGTCAAAAGGTACTTCTGGTTCTAGATCTTTGAGGAATCGCCACACTGTCTTCCACAATGGTTGAACTAATTTACACTCCCACCAACAGTGTAAAAGCATTCCTGTTTCTCCACATTCTCTCCAGCATCTGTTGTTTCCTGACTCTTCTATGATTGCCATTCTAACTGGCATGAGATGGCATCTCATTATGGTTTAGATTTGCATTTCTCTAATGACCAGTGATGATAAGTTTTTCTTCATATGTTTGTTGGCCGCATAAATGTCTTCTTTTGAGAAGTGTCTGTTCATATCTTTTGCACAGTTTTTGATGGGGCTATTTGCTTTTTTCTTGTAAATTTGTTTGTGTTTCTTGCAAATTCTGGATATCAGACCTTTGTTAGATGGATAGATTGCAAAAAGTTTCTCCCATTCTGTAAGTTGCCTGTTCACTCCAATGATAGTTCCTTTTGCTGTGCAGAAGCTCTTTAGTTTAATTAAATTCCATTTGTAAATTTTGGCTTTTGTTCTCATTGCTTTTGGTGTTTTAGTCATGAAGTCTTTGCTCATGCCTATGTCCTGAATGGTATTGCCTAGGTTCTTTTCTAGGGTTTTTATGGTTTCAGGTTTATAAGTTTAAGTCTTTAATCCATCTTGAGTTAACTTTTGTGTGAGGTGCAAGTTAACTCTTGTGTAAGGTGCAAGGAAAGGGTCCAATTTCTGTTTTCTGCATATGGTTAGCCAGTTTTCCCAGCATCATTTACCAAACAGGGATTCCTTTCCCCATTGCTTGTTTTTGTCAGGTTTGTCAAAGATCACATAGTTGTAGATGTGTAGTGTTATTTCTGAGGCATATGTTCTATTCCATTGGTCTATTTGTCTGTTTTTATGCTAGTACCATGCTGTTTTGATTACTGTAGCCTTGTAGCATAGTTTGAAGTCAGGTAGCATGATGAGGAGTGGAATTTTAGAGTTGGTCAAAAGTAGGCAGCAGAAGCACTAAGCTAGGAAGTCATGAGATTCCTGTTTATCTAGTGCTAAAATGCTGGCAGGGAAGCTCTAACTAAACCATAGATCAGGAGTCAGGATCCAATAACTATATAAGGTAGGTTTTGTTATTGTGCCTGTTTTCTAGGTAGAGCAACTGGTATGGAAGTGTTCTGCTTCTTGTCCAAGGTTACACAGCAAGTAAGGAGGGATTCAAACCAGCAGTCTTGAAACAGAGTTGCTCTCTTGATCCCTAGGCAATGATGCCTTCTTTCTACTCTACTGGCAAAGTCAATACAAATCTCACCATTGCACAATGAAGTTAATTAGGTTTGTTTCATTTCTGAATCTATTTGAATTTGTAATGTCAAAGAGCGGTCAGTTACATAGGCACTGAACCTGGTCTCAGACACCATGTTATTAGACATGCTTTAAATAAGGTAGACTCTTTGGAATCAGGGAGGTATAGGTTTGGGTTTGCACTCTGCAGATTACTCTTTGTGTGATTTTGAATAAAAAACTTCATCACTCTGAACTTTGATTTTCTCATCTGTAAGATGAAGATAATAATACTTATCCTGAAAGAATACTGTGACAATTAAATAAAATCCTATAAAGTGTTTGGACCAGGACCTGGCACATAGTAGATGTTTCTTTCCCTTTCTGCTATAGCAAATATCGATCTGAAAAAATTCTGTTGTAATTTTTTTCATTATTGTGCTAAAATTAAGAAATGTGCTATGCCCTATAAATCAAAGGCTACACTAGAGAAGCTTTTTCTTTACAGTTTCATAGTCATGTGCAGTAGGGGTATTTGTAATTGAGGGAGTAGCAAAAGCAAACAACAACAACAGCAAAAATATGGTAAAGCAAAATAAGGAGAACTGTCATTTTAATGGAAGTTGATCTGCTCCTACTTCCTATGGGCACCAAGAAAGAGCTCATAAACCCATTTGCTCTTTCATTTCACCCAACACTTCCTGAGTACTTACTGTCTACTAGGGGGTAAATTACTAGAAATACAGAAAATTTTAAAACAAAAGGAAGTGATTTCTTTTGAAAACAAGTTATTCTCCAATCCATAGATGTTAACAGAGCACTAGGCATAGAAACATGGGACAGACTGTGGAGGTGCTAACACGTACAATGCTATATGTGTTATAACAGAGGGATGCACATGGGGTACTAAGGAGCACAGATGCACATTAGCTCCAAATGAGGGGGTGCACCATGGGAGCTTTCCAGTGAAAATGCCCTCTGAACTGGATTTTGAATGATGAGTAAATGCCTCATGAGACCTAGAGGCCTTATAACACCTTGGCTATGATCATATGCCCTGGAACCCCATATTTAACTCTTACTCCCTGTGTAGCCTCAGGTAGGGAAGTTAATGTTCTATGCTTCAAGTTCTTCTTTTATAAAGCCAGGATCCTGAGAGTACCTACTTCATAGTGTTGCTGAGAGAATGGAATGCATTAATAAATGTAAAATCCTCAGAATTATTTCCGGCTCATAATTAAGTGCTCAATAAATATTAATTATCCTTTTTCATCCTTCAAATTTCAGCCCTAACGAGAAGTTAAAAGGCATGTACAAAGGATCAGAGGCAAGAGAACATAGAATCATTTGAAAACTTCACATAGATTGATTCGACAGGAGCAGAGCACTCCTTAGGTATGCAGATAGAGCCCAGATAGTAAAGGAGGTGCCTTGAGTACTCCCTTAACAAATCTGAATTTTATCATGATTACTGTGGGAAACATAGGATTTAAAACACGGAAATGATCAGATCTAATTTCTATTTTAGCAAGCTTACCCTGTTAACAATGTAGAAAGCAAGCCGGCTGGATACAAAAGAAACTGGTTGAAAAGAAACAACCAGTGCTACTGCAGTTAGTTTTCCAAGTGAAAAAGCTAAGAATCTTGATCCAGAGCATTGGCAGTGAGGATGGATGGCTTTCTTATAGGTGGGATGGTGGAGTTGAAGACTTCTTATATGACTGATCTTAATTTTCTTACCCATAGATTGGGGTTGAATAAAGTTGTGCGTTTTTCTCCCTGGGACTTGAATGACACAGCTTTTCTTTCTTTTTCTTCTTTTCCCCCAACACACACTTCTTTTCTTGAATGGCGGCAAAGATGATGCTTTCTGAGTGTTTTTCAACATAGAAAGAATATAGAAGAATCACTGGCCTCAATAGGCACACAGCAGTCTGCTCGTGCACTGGAGCGCTGAATGGAACACCAGTGGTAAAAAGACATTCATGGATATAAATCCTTGCTGGATTACCAAGACCACCTCCCATTCATTATAACATCTCCATGTACTCATTTCATGACAAAATGTTAGAGCAAATTTATTTTTAATCTCATCCTTTTAACTGAATTAATTCATGCACTTTTGAAATATGTATCTTGAATTACTAACAATTTGGATTAATGCCATTTCCATAAAAGGTGATAATAATGAGTTACATCATCCCTCTATTTCAGAGAAATAACTAATTCATCAAGGCTGACTGAGCTGCTTTAGAACCTCCTAAAAAGTACAGATGAATGTGATTTCAGAATCATTGTATTGCTAATGTGCAGAGCTAAATTGTTGGCAAAAGTCCTCTGGTATCCTTGGTGAATGATTCCAAGTGCAGTTATTAAGGTCAAATATTATAGTGTCACTGTCGAGAGTTTTTTTCTATAAAAACTAAGGGGAGGATTACATGTCTCATAATATAGAGGTCCCTAATGAACCATGTCCCACTTGCAGCTGTTAAGGCAAGATTCACTTCAGTAAAAATGTGTAGTTATCAACTTTTCAATTGTAGACTTAAGAAAATCAGAGCCTCATTAGCTATAAAATCATAAAATTATAGGCCTAAAAGAGAAGTTGTATAACTTACTTCTTACTTCCTTGACTCAAATAAGAAAATATGTAAAATGGTGTAGTTCCCTTTGGCATGTGAAGGCCATCTGTTCGTAACACATCTGCCCTGAGGGCCGAAGATGCTTCAGCTGATCTGGCAGGGAAGACAGCTACCTTCTCTTTCTCTCACCATTCTACCTGGGCACCTGCCAATGATGTACATTTGGTCAAGGAGCACAGCCTTCTAAACAGAAGAGCCATTTATCTTATCAAGGGTATTCAAGGATCTATGCTGTTCTGCAAGTTCCACCTAAGTTTATTTGAGGCCAGTGGGAGAAATAACATAGGACAGTAAATATTTTAAGACTGCCTTTCTCTAAAACCCTGTCCCAGAGATTGACAGCCCTCACAGTTCAAAATTCAAGTACAATATGAATCTGTATACAAGAAAGACTTTAAAAACCAAGCCTAATCATTTAACAAACCCAGTTCTACACAATGACTCTCTCAGGTCATGTAACTAGCTAAAGTCAGACAAGGATTATAACTCAATTACTGCACATTGTCCAAATAACGTGAGTTCCTTGTGTTGTAAAATATACTCATGCTTCTAGTTTCTCTTTTAACATTACAATGATTTTCATTTTACTCTTCAGTATTCTGAGGGAGGGGATCTGGAGAATTTAACTTCTGGCTCGCAGAATTATTGAGAAGACATATCTGAGACAACAGCTTACAAGTTGCTGAGTCACTGCTGATTTGTTTTATTGCCACAGAAAATGAGGCCAAGAGCCCCAAAGGTGAAAATTTCTTGTTTAAAGAAATAATCTCAACAATACAAAGAAAAACCACACTGCATTCTCTGTGCTCTCTGGGTATGTACCACTGGTGCTTGGTGTCGGAACTGAGGACAAAAAGCCTGAACATGCTTAACCAGGAGAGCATGAGCTTGGAATTTTTACACTCTTCAGGAGACTAAAAGAGCACCACGGGAGAAGCAGCAATTAGAGTTTCAAATTCCTGTGCCACTTTGTCTATCTCAACCTTATAAAATAATCGAATGTACCTACCAGTCCTTTCCTTTTAGCTCTGCTTGGTATATTTAATTTAGCAGGGACTTGTGCTAAGGGCTGCATGTTTAAAAGGATTTATGAGCAGACTGTTTGGAGGAAACTTTATAGTTTCAGGATCTCAACTGAAACCCACTAAAGAGAGTGTTATTTCCTTGTTGGAATCTTAATTTCTGCAACTAGGAAAATTCCTGTGAAAATTAGAGCTATTTTACCTGAAAGGCCCTTTGTATCCTTTGGATGTTTCTGTCAGGACCAGCCACTTTGAGCACTGGACGTGTAGTTGCAGGTCAGGGGTGGAATGGCAGGTGAGAAGTAGAAGTTCAGTTATTTATAGTCACTGAAAAATTCATTTGGAGATTTCTGCTGGTAGGAAGGGGGAAAATTTGTGACGCTAACCAACTAGCCAACAAATGCTTTTTCATCTTTCTATTTCAAGTACTTTAAAATGAGAAAATAGAAAAAAGCACAGACTGAGAAATGTCTGTCAGTGTTAATAGCTTTCTTTTGAATATAAAAAATGGTATCTGGGTTACAGCCAGTTTTTATGAATTTTTAAATAATAAGTTTTTAATTGAAAGAAATCGTTTTCTATATATGAAAGAATAAAGAAGGGGGAAAAAAAAAGTCTTGCTTTCAGCCCTATAACACTAACCAGAATAAGGATAGACCGGGGGTCAGCAAACTATTTCTTTAAAGGTCCATATAGTAAATATTTTAGGTTTTTCTGCCTCAAACCATCACAACTACTTCACTCTGCTGTTATGGTATGAAAGTAACAGCAGACATTCATATGCAAATGGGTGTGACTGTGTTCTAATAAAATGTTATGAGAACAGTCAGTTTGCTGATACTGGCTTACTAACTGGCCATTGTTTACCAGCCCCAGTCTTGACTTTCATGCCAAAGCTGGCTGCTTAAAATCCTAAGGGGGTAAAATTTCAAACTGTACCTTCAAAGAAAAAGAAAGTAAGAGTGTGAAATGGAGGTATGGGGTTACCATAGATCCTATGTTAATAGATGCTATATAAAACTTTAAAATATTCCTTGACTTTTTCTTGACGTTTTTGACATTCTTACATAATAATCAAAGGTGTATGAATTAAGTGTGTGCTCCTGATCTACTCTGCTTTAAAGAAGCCTAATTTAATTGTCAAAAATAAAGAGTGGATATTGTAGAAGAGAGGGGTAGGGGTAGATTTGTGATGAATCCAACCCACTTTAGCTTTCTAAATGAAAATCTCAATGCATTTTATAAATATGAGACGTGGAAATGGTGATGTAAGACTGACATTGAGATGAGAAGAGACGAACAGACTCTTAACTACCTTTTCTCAATCCTAGCCCACGGAATGCCATACAAAACTTGAAATGGGGGAATCACCAGCAATTCAGATATTTTAATTCTCATATTTTAGAGTTTTCATTTGAGGAATTATGCCTTTAAAATGCATATACCGTTATCATTTTGTTTTATCTGAGAGAAAGGGACTGCCTAATGTCCATATGTGTTGTCATTTGTTAAAGGCTTTCTTTAAATGTGACGATAAATCAGTCTCCAGCTGTGTGTCAGCAACACTGTCGTGCTGAGAAAAGGAACCTTGGCTGCTTCTCATATTTTAGGCTTCTCTTAAAATGAACAGAATTTTTATTTGATCTTTATAGAGTCAAAGAGAAAAAAGATGTTAGAAAGTCTCCTTTATCACCTAAAATATAACCCTATGCACACATTGGGCTTCTTTTCAACACCATAAAGGAACTTCTCTGGCTGCTGCAAAAGATTCTCTTAGCAAGAACCGTACACTTTATTGTTTTGCCTTTGTTATGACTACGTTACTAGTCACAACCTCTGATAATTGATTTATTCTAAGAAACATAAAGATTTTTTCTATAGAATTATTATTCAATTTTAATGTATATTTTCAAATTTTCAAATGAACAGAATATTTTCAAGCAAAATGATACACGATAAGTTTCCTTCTATTTGTTACAGAAAGTCCAATTTGGGCGAATTCTTAGACTTACAGAAAAAGTAGCCCTTCTTTGCCCCATTTCTGATTTTGTGATCTTTATTTATAGTTCATTCCTGATCTTTCAGATTTTCTTGTATTTGCTCTATGAGCAGATCACCTTTTTGCCTGTCTGGCCCCTCTTTTAATTAATCATTTAAAAGACTGTACCTTTATACTTATGCAAAAGGCAATGCCAGTTGTATTTGTGTTAGGAAGACACAAAAATTAGGAAAGGTACTTTTTCTGGCACCAACTGTGAGGCATCAGGAAAAGAGGTAGGATTCAGAGCTATAAGATCTTGATTCAGACTCAACTCTGACTGTGAACATTCTAACCAAATCATAACCTTTCTGAGCCTCATCTGAAAAGGGGATCCTAATAACATCTCATTCAGAGTTATGAAGATTAAAGAAGATAATGCATTTCGAGGATTCAAAGAGCTAATGCATGTGTTTTGTAGCCTACACCGATGTTGACCTGAAATACTAAGAACAATACCATTCCACTTAGTCAGTCAGCCAGTGGCAGTGGGGAAGTCTAGAAGGGAAAGAAAAGGACCAATGAGTTAAATGATAAAGGGAGTATTATGATGATGCTACACCAGAATCAAATTATTTCTTCAGAGGGAGGAGCTTTTCCCAAGCGATCCACAGTGAGAAATGGTTTAATGCATTTCTACAGATCAAAGAAATCAAACGGAAAATTGGAACAGGGTACCAGGGAACACCATGCCAAAATGGCAACAGGCAGTTCTCACAAGGTGTAGAAAAAGATGAAGACTCTGAACTTCAATAGTGAAAAAAAAAATTTTTTTTTTAAGACAGAGTCTCACTCTGTCGCCCAGGCTGGAATGCAGTGGTGCGATCACGGCTCATTGCAGCTTCAACCTCCCAGAACCTCCCAGGCTCAAATGATTCTCCCACCTCAGCCTCGCAAGTACCTGGGACCACAGGTATGTAACATCACATCTGTATAATTTTTTAAACTTTTTTTGTAGAGTCTGATCTCACTATGTTACCCAGGCTGGTCTTGAACTACTGGGCTCACACAATCTTTCTGACTCAGCCTCCCAAAGTGCGGGAATTACAAGCATGAACCACTGTGCCTAACTGATAGTAAAACCTTAACAACTGTCAGTGGAGAGGCTGAATTTTCTGTATTCCAATATTTTATAACAGTAAGAAGTGACAATGCTGCATAAACTTGTGTGGGATAGGTGCTGCCTGAGATCAGGACAAAACCATCCATGAAGAAGAATTGTGAAAGAAAAGGAACCAAATAAGACCACTGCAAAAACGCTAATGTTCCTTAATGAATAGGCATAGAATCATACCATAAAAATTAGATAAATACATAAAACCATATTGTATAGAATTTATTTTATGGGTAATTATGCTTCTAAGATATATTGTCCTAATAGTTTTTCTGTCTCTGTCTCTCTCTGTCTTTCTCTATATATATGCACATATTAGGTGTGTGTGTGTCTGTGTGTGTGTAACTTTCAAAAAGTGTTATAAGAAATTACCTGACATGAGCAAAAAGCAACTGATACATAGTCAAAATCTGTTGTTCAGAATGGGTGAAGAAAATAGCCTAATCACCCCTAACAGAATCGTATCATCACCAGGGATCTTTTTAATCTAGTTTTGTCACATTTTATGCTTACTGTGAAATGTTCTCCTGACTCTTAGATTCACATTTTGTGAGCAGAAACTGTTAGGATTTGTAATTTTCAAATCACGTACATTCATGGGGGATAGAGTTGGTGTGATACAAAATCATTCCTAAAATAAACTAAACTCAAAATCCTACAAAAAGTGAGATGAGAAGAGCTCTCAGGAAGAATCACTAAAGGAGGGAGAGCAATTTTCCAAGTGAATTTTGCCTCTTTGATGAGCACATCCTACTTTTAATCCTGATACCAAGCACGTTAAGCCTCCACAGACACTGCTTTTGTTGGAATGGACTGAAATGTCTTAAGCATAGCTTGATTAATATTAAGGAATTAGCAAAGTGCAAAGAAGGCACACAAATGTAAAAATAAAATCATTACATTTAAGAATTGTAAACTTAGGATATCACAATGTGTTTAACAGACATGGTACTATTTACAGAATATAAATTATTTAATCAAAATCGGATTCAAATACTGGCTCTGCTATTATTAGCTATGCAATTTTAGAAAAGTACGTTTCCATGAACATCATTCCTTGTCTTTCTAAAGAAGGCAGTGGTCGTTTTTTCATGTTATATTACATAGTTCAGTCTCCCAGGGATAGCTGAATGATTCAGAGGTTTACATTTGACCAGTAATGGCTAATCAAATGTTTTCCCCTAATAAACTGGAAATTTTAATTGAGATAAGACTGAAAGTCTTTGTAGTAGGCTGATATTGATACCATTACTGTAGAGAGATCATAGACTCCTGCTTCTAAGGTACTATTTATTATCTTTTTACTTTGCGTCTCCACAGGCATGTTCAACTTTTTCTTTGATCCTGTGAGATAGCTATAGATTCTTCCAATAATTGTTGCTGAATTTCTTTGGGGTTTTGCTGTTGTTTGCTTGTTTTTGTATTTCTTTTTTTTTTTTTTTTTGCAGCTCTAGCTAGCTATAACTTGCTTTTTCTTTCATGCAATCAGAATTTTGAATCGGAAAGAAATAAGCATTAGGAGGGTGAATGCTATAAGTAAAAATTTCTGAAGTGTGGAATTAATCTAGGTAAAGTAGGAGCAGTGGTTCCCCATTTTCTTAAACTGTGAATGATACAGTTTGGCTGTGTTCCTATCCAAATCTCATCTTGAATTGTAACTCCCACATTTCCCATGTATCATGGGAGGAAGCTGGTGGGAGGTAATTGAATCATGGGGGCAGGTCTTTCCTGTGCTGTTCTCGTGATAGTGAATGAGTCTCATGGGATCTGATGGTTTTCAAAATGGGAGCTTCCCTGCACAAGCTATCTTCTTTTGTCTTCTGCCATGTGAGATACACCCTTCCCTTTCCACCATGATTGTGAGGCCTCCCCAGCCACGTGCAACTGTGAGTCCATTAAACCTTTTTTTTTTTGGTAAATTGTCCAGTCTCAGGTATGTCTTCATCAGCAGTGTTGAAACGAACTAATAAAGTATATCACATGATGCCACAGTAGTTATTGAAATGATTCTTCATTCCCATAGTCCCTGTGGCTTGGGTGGCATGTGATCCAGGTTGGTTGACTGAATCATCAAATCTTTAAGACTCACTAGAAGGGATTAATTCAGTATATGCTCACGACCCAACCCAATTCACTAAGATTCAAGTCTAGGACTTCTGTTTGAATTGTTAGGAAGGAAGAGTATCTCTCTATTGCTTAATGAGGGACTAGAACATAAAACTAGTGCTACTACCAGCAGTCTTGGGAACTGAAGCAGAGAACTTTCCTAAGAATCAATACAGAGGAAAGCATAGCCAAGAAATGGGAGAAGGCAAATTTGCTTGAGAAACTAGATGTAGCCAGGCCTGCATATTATCTTGATACAAATACCAAATAAATACAGCTTTGTAAAAATAATTTCCTTCTTTGATATCTTGGATACTTCTATAACATTATTAAAGCTTTTAGTTTATCTGTATTTAAATTACTGTGGTATTGTCAAGTTGCATCAGCCAGCATTGTATCAGTGGCTAAAAACTTGTGTGTGTGTGTGTGTGTGTTTTTTTTTTTTTTTTTTTTTTGAGATATATTATCACTCTGTTGCCCAGGCTGGAGTGCAGGGGCACAGTCACAGCTCATTGCAGCCTCACACTTCCTAGCTGCCAGCTTCCTAGATTATGCCTGAAATCTCAGCACTTTGGAAGCCCAAGGTGGGTGGATCAGTTGAGCCCAAAAGTTTGATACCAGCCCAAGCAACATGGCAAAACCCTATTGCCACAAAACAATTTTAAAAAATTAGCCAGGCATGGAGGCGTGCACCTCTAATTCCAGCTACTCAGGAGGCTGAGATGAGAACATCATCTGAGCCTGGGAGGTAGAGGTTGCAGTGAGCTGTGATTGCACCATTGCACTCCAGACGGGGTGACAAAGTGAGGCCCTGTCTCAAAACAAAGCAACTTTTAGCCACTGATACAATGCTGACTGGTGCAACTAGACGATATCATAACAATTTAAATATAGATACAACCATTATATTTGAAATGACAGTGTGTAAATGGTTTTTAATTACATATTTAAAGAGTTTGTGGGGTTTTTCTTTAATTTAGCCCAATTGCCTAAGTGCCTGGCAAAGATTGATGTTCTTGAGTTGCCCAACTTATATATAGGTGATTCTATAAAAGAGAGAGTTCATCCTTTCTGGACAGCCAGAGGTAAGAGGATACAAACTAGCCTGTCCTTCTGCTATTGAGTCTACTGGGAGTTACTAATTAGACATGTTTTTTCCCATGTTTCATTCCCATAGTCCCCGTGGCTTGGGTGGCATGTGAACCAGGACAAAATACCACCCAACTTTGTTGAGCATTGAAGGTCCTGAGCTGTCAAGATACCTTTACCAACTGCTTGGCTGTATTAGTGAGACTCTTTTTCCACTTAACTATCCTCTTGGCTGGAATGCTTTATTTTGTTCCCTACTATGTCTAAGAAAGACAGGTGTTTGTCTTGAAGCTTGCTTATGTTTTATCTACATTAAGTGATTCTAATTCCATGTGTAAAAGCCCACTTATTTAGAAGATAAAGAATCTGTTCTAATGACCACCTCTGATACTAGAAAATTTGTTTCTGATCCCACTAATACACAGTTCTATATCTTAGATTTTTCAGGTACAGGAGCCAATAAATTCTTTTTGTCTCAAGCCAATTTGAATTGCATTTTCTATAATTAGAAGCCAAAAGAGTCTTAACTAATACAGTGGCTGGCCTACAACAATAGGCTTAACTAGTTTTATAGCCTTGGGCAAGCTTGAGTATTATCTGTTCTTCCTTTCTTCCTCAGACCTTCTTTACTGATGAGCCTTATGTCTTTCTACTTCTTTACTCATCCTAATCCTCACATGTACAATGTAGCACGATAAGTTGCCCATTGAAGGCATTGGTATTCAACAGATATTTATGAAGTCAACCTAAATGAACATTAATACCAACTGGTTTTAAATATTTTTTAAGTATTCTGTAAAGATCATTTACTTAACAGTGAGAGTCATACTCTGTGTATCTCTATATATTTCCTGCATCTAAGAAAATCCTAAGAATATTAGTTGCATAAATTAAGAAGCTAAAATGAATTAGAAAAATTCCCTGGATAGGGGAGTTAGAATGGATAACTGCCAGGACAGGGTCCCTGTAGGCTATATAAAAATGTTGCTTGAGAAATTTCTTTTTTTTTTGTAAGAAAGAACAAAAGGTAAAATCATAATAAGAAATGCCTAAAATAAGCAAAGGTATACCAGAAGCTGTACAAAGGTTTGACGCCCTAGGGAAAATAGCATTGCTTATACTGCTTTAGTAATAGAAAGAGAAAGATTATACTATCATAAGTTATATGGACACTCTCAATTAATTTTCATAATCCAGGCAAGGAGAAGGCCCAGTACTGCCGTGTTGTGGAGACTGCCATGTGAATCAGGCTCCTGGATCATAGCAGCCCTAGGACAGCCAGTGGGGTCATATCCAAAAAGGACCATGACCCCTTAGGAGGATGGTCCTACCTCTCTTATTTTCTTCTCCTTTCATTCCAGTCTCATGTATTTCATTAAATCAGGGAAGAGGAGGGACAGGGAAAAAAGACTTTTAAGCTAACAATTTTGAAGTCTATGTTAGCAAAATCCCTAGTCCCTATATATTCCTAAGGAGAAACTATTCCCTAAGTGAACTAAAGTTTTTTTTGATAGTCTCATCTTTCCAAGCAGTCTAACACAAGCAGCCTAGTTTTTTCTATTGACAAAATGGATATAATACTACCTGCCCTATATTCCTATGGTTATTATAAGAACTGTTGCCAACATAAACTCATGTATGTGAAAGTACTTGTAAATTTGAACACATTTTACGGTTACAAGTTTTATTACTCTTCCTTATGCCTGCATCTGGTGTCTGGCCTTTTAGGATTTGGCCCTGAGTAAGTCGAGGACAAATACTGAATAGTTAGAATTAACCACTTGCTGCAAATAACAGACCCCTAATAATGGTGGCTTAGCACAATATCTCCCTCATCTCATGCTCCATCATAGTCAGCAGTTTATTATTCATCCCAGTTTCTTGGATCTCATGGCCTCACCCAGATCTAGATTCAGAGTGCTCTCATTACACCAGCTGATGGGGAAACAGAAGGAGGACAGTGCATGGGAGGATTTTCTAAGCAGGTGCACATTACGTTTGCTTCCATTCTGTTACACAAAACTCAAATCACATTGCCCTGCCTATCTACAAATGGAACTTGACATGACAAGCTTGTTGGTACCCAAGAGAAAGAGCAGAATATGAATAGTTATGAGCACTGGATCAGAGACCCTTGGCCAAGGCATTAATGAATTTACACAATTCTTCATCTTATATTTCGTGAAGAGATCTTCTCCATCCTTGTCCCCCACACCATCTGGTTTATAGACCCACTATAAAACCTAATAAAGTACACTGTAATCTTCTTGAGTGCAGGAACCTTTTTTTTTTTTTTTTTTTTTTTTACTTTATTCCCACAATGTTTAAATATAGTGGGCACACAAAATGTGCTAGTTGAATCTATAAAACTAGTCAGGTACCTGACTCCAACTCATTTAAAGAATTCAAGTCCAAAATCAGTGGTTGTTTCTTAAACACCTCCCACAGTGCCAAGTTGCTGCCAAGAAATGGATGCCTGACCAGAAAAGTTCTGAAACTCCACTTTCTAACCCAGAGACTTCTGTCACCTAATACAGAGCTTAGCACATAGTAAATGTAAATATTAATGGTGGTGGACAAGCTAGTAAGTGATTAAGTGAATAATTCAATGAATTAACAGGATACCACCCAAAAGTTTTATAAATCCAGTGAGTTTGCAATTTAGATCATTTGGAAATCAGTAACATTAGTTTTCTTTTATTCTCTCATTCTTTTCTAGGTTTTTGACCCTGTCCCACGTCAGTCTAACTGAAGAGCTATAGTCTGGTAGATGAAAGACTCTAGTTTTAGTTCTTGATTGAACATTAACTCTGTGTTCTTGAGCAACTCAGTGGATCCCAAATCTGCCCCTCCCTCTTCTAAATCATAGCCTTTATTTGTCATTCACACAGCTGTACCAGCTTGTTGTCTTGCATTAGTGTTATTTTTCAGAGTGTCACATAAGTCTTCATCTGGGGAGGACTTTTCTCCTCCAATTGATTGTGAACAATGCTAGAGTATGGCTCACATATATTTTCTTTGTTGCTTCTCATTGTCTAACAAAGTCACCTTTGCTATACAGAAAGGAGTAATTCTATACATAATTCTGAGATTCACTGAGGAACTGTTCTATATTCAGCAGATACTTTGGCTCTGACCACATGCCAGTGCAACACTGAGCTGTACACCCAAGTCACAGTCCTTGCCATTAGAGATCATCATCCAGTAGAGGAAGAAAGATATTAAACAAGTACCCATTATGCAATGTCATAAATGCCGTAAATAAGTATAAAGGATTATAAATGAGAGGTGAATAAATTTAATAAATTGCCTAGACTTTTAAGATCTCAGCTTTACCACTTATTGGCTGTTACTTTGACAAGCTATTTTAACCTCTCTGACCCAGAGTTGCCTCATCTGTAAAATTAGAACAATAACAGTATCCAACTTACATGGCCATAAAGAGGATTAAATATGTTAACATATGTAAAATGTTTAGAACTTTTAGAACTGTGCCTAATATCAGTAAATGTGATCTATTATATTCATTGTTATTATTTTTTATTATTTCTTATAAAGTACAATGATGATATGGTAAATAACATGCCTAGAATATGGTATATTTTAAATACATATTTTAAAAATAGTTTTTGAAAGTGAGATGAATCAGAAAGTGTTTTAAAAGGCACTGTATAAGCCCAAGTTTTATTATTTACAGAATTATAATTCTGTTATTCTATCTTTGTAACTCAAATGAATCCAGTGTATACATATCAAACTTAATTTGCACTAACCAAGTACATTACATTCATCTGTGGTTGGAATGGACCTGAGAAGTATCAGAGTTTCTACTTTCTGAGTTATTGCTGTAGCATGCTAACTCACGAAACCTTCCAGTTGCCGAGAAACATTGACTGCTTTCTCTGCGTGTGCAGAGATTCAAAAGTAAGATTCAGAGCTGAGTTGTTTCTGGAACTGGCAGGCTGGTAACACTGTTGAGTATATATGTTCATAAGATTTTATGCTTTAGGATTGAAGTTTGAGAAAAGAATTCAGTGCAGGTAAGTTTGAATCAAAGATATAGGGGAGATTAGATATAAGGGAGCAGTGGCAGGGGAATTACCTGGCATCTGTCTCCCTGCTAGCCAGATGAACCAGTTTTTAAGTCTTAAAAGGAGAGGAAATAGCTCTAGAACTCACATGATGAAGTCTGATAAAAGATATGTGAGATTCTGGGAACAAATAGTGCTTCTTCAGGACATGTTATGAAGTAAGGCTGAATTGGAGTGAGGGCCATTTTTATCACTCCAATCCTATTTCCAAACTCATATTCTCTTGCCACAAATTCAATGCACATTGAGTTCACCACCACAAGGGATGGCAGCTAACTCCCTGGAGCCAGGTTGTAAAGGTGCAGAGCCATAGTCAGGAGCCTTGACAAGAAATAAGAGGCAAAGAACATACACAAACCTGCTCCTGAGCACATGCATGCACATGCCAAAATCCTGAGCACTCCCAGATATAACTAGGGGAAACATTGAAAGTGGTTATTGGCCAGGCATGGTGGCTCACGCCTGTAATCCTAGTAATTTGGGAGGCCAAGACGGGTGGATACCCGAGATCAGGAGTTTGAGACCAGACTGGCCAAGATGGTGAAACCCCGTCTCTACTAAAAATACAAAAATTAGCCAGGCGTGGGTACAGCTGCCTGCAATTCCTGCTACTTGGGAGACTGAGGCAGGAGAATCACTTGAACCCAAGAGGCAGAGGTTGCAGCGAGCCAAGATTGCACCACTGCACTCCAGCCTGAGCAACAAAGTGAGACTCTGTCTCTAAAAAAAAAAAAGAAAGAAAGGGGCTATGATTCTGTAAAATGAGAATTAATGATCTGCATTTACAGGTGAGAAAACTGAAACTCAGCAGAAGTAGGCCATTTTCAAGATTTGGTAAGTGGTAGGAGTAGGTTTCAAATTCACTGCTCTGGAACCCATTCCCTTTCCAGAATATCCTACTGCCAAATTATTTCATAGTGTGGCCTATGCTAGCTATACTAGCTATGCCATAATAGCTACCTCTAGGGAAAGAAACAACGTAATTGCGTAAAATGAAATTGTAGACCTTCCTATCACCCAAAGCTACATTACTGCAACATCCACTACTTCTGCAGCACATACATAAACACACAGGCACACACATACACAGAGCAACTCTTCTTTGTACCAGAGGCAGTGTGTTTTAACCAGCTAATAAATGGTTGAAAAAAATTAGAGAAAGAATATTTTCCATGTTATTCACCCACTTGGCCAAGAGAAAGGCCAAAGAGCGAGCACATTCGGACCATGGCGTGGTGGTGAGGTAGTGAAATGGTAGAAGTTATACCTTACACGTGCCTCTCTGAATCTGAATCCCTCCATCCCCAAATGGTGGAAATGCTTAATTAAATCCATATTTTTTAAGTACTCCAATCTTTTTTAATGTCATTATTTTTCATCTTTTGCATCTGGGTAAATACTCCTATTTTGGCACAAGAAAGGAAAGGCAGGTTCCAGAAACCATTCTGCTGCTAGGAGATCTTGGGGCCCGAAAATGAGTTTTTGACAAATTGGATAGGCTACCTCCTTGCCCTACACCTAGACAGCATGTGGCATTTCGTAAAGTGGCTTCATCCTATCCACCCCTGAGCCCAACCTAGACCACGTTGTTCAGAGCCCCTCCAAGAACCATCTGCTGCCCAGAACATTGCTATTTCAACATGCTTTGGAATCTTCCAGGATGGTTGCTGCGACCAAAGCATGTTTTTAAATAGAAGGCCTCAATTATTTGGATTTGCATCCCCCAGTGATCTGTGCTGCTTTGTTGCTGAGGCCTATTTCTCTGCTGTATTCATCATTATGCTTTTATGCTGACTATACACACTGTGGCCAAAAAGGCTCCTTCTATATATGATCCCAAACAGTCGATGATAAAAGGTTGAATTACGGTCTTGCAAGAGTAAGTATATATTTTTTTAGATTTAATAGGTCAGTGTTTTTTTAAGTACTTCTATACATTCAGCTTTAATTTGGAATAATATATTCACTTGACTCAAGAGATTTTGTGTAATTTTATGATTATTAAAGGCTTCAGCTCTCCCATAGTGCCCAAATTTATCCAGAAAGAACTGAAATTCCCCACCATACTGAATTAATTTTTCCCTTCTCTGATTCCCACAGTACTCCAAGCTTACCTTTAATTTTCTATTAACTAGCTGTCATAACTGTTTGTTTCCATTGTTCTTTCCCAGTAGCCAATAAGTGCCTCAAAGGCAACGTATTTCAGTCATCTTTTAATCCACAAAGCCTAACCAAGTACTTGGCACTACCTAATGGGTATCCTGTACATAACTTTTTGGATTACAAATTTACATGTCATGACAATTATTTTAATGCCCTCAGGCACTGGTCCTAGATCTTCTTACTTTTTCTCACCTTCACCTGCTCTTTATGAACTACCAGAGTCCTGCCACCCAGCTGTTCCTGAAATCACAAAAGGATACTTAATTCTAAGAAAGGGGACATAGAAGAATTATTGGAAAGTTAATGAATGTGATATTGAGATTTCCCTGCTTTTTTACCCTCTACACTCCATTTTTCCCCATGTTTTTTCAAGCTCAAACTTCCCGTTATCTATACTAATAGAGGGAACCCATAGTATAGGTAATTCAAAATAGATTATCTAAATAAGCCCCGATACTTTTGTGGGAATGTATCGTATAGATGCAAGAGCCCTGGCTTGAGAAACATAAGGCTGAAATCACACTCCTTACTTATAAGACCTTGGATAAGTCACTCAACCTTTCTGAAACTCAATTTCTTCACCTGCAGTGCTTAACTTGCTTAGCCATAGGACTGGTGCCTGGATCACATAAGTTGTTCACTATTCTACAAATCATAAAGCACAATACACATCGAAGACTATGTGAGTATTACATCTGAGATAGATTTTCTGATGGCAAGGAGTGACAAATAAGTTAGCATCAGATTAATAGTTGGTATTCTGCCAAGTGAATATTAAAATTAGTTTACAGTCCCCAAGTGACAATGTGGGGAGGTGACCCAGCCAAATACTAAGTGCAGGAATAGCTGGATGGGGTTATGAAGAGCCGTGACAGATCCACTACATGGCCAATTCTTCTGCAGATAATCAAGAGTTGACTAACTCACATCAAGGGCACAAGATGGCACCTTGCACCGCCGTTATCCATATGGTGAAAAAAACGAAGGTTGCTTGTGCCAAATGCATATCCAATTAAAACTTGGAAAGGGTGCTCCATTATCACATTTGCAGCCATAATTAAATTTGTGAACTGAGAAGAGCTGCCAAGCTTGCTTCTCTGTTTTGGAAGGTGGGACATCTGTTAACATTAGTATGGACATGGGCATGGGGGAAATCACAAAAATTCAGCTTCAAAATGAACATTCAGAATAAACTATAGTTTATTTTAAGTCTCTGAATACTAAGCCCTCTATATTGTTTAATACGCTTCAGTTTTTTTTTTTTTTTGAAGCTAATTTCTGGGTTTTTAAAAATATATAGATGACTTTTCCCTGCCATTCCTCATTTCTAGAGTCAAAGCTTTTAAACACTAGAATGTGTGCATTACTGCAATTTCAACAAGGAAGGTGATTTAAGATTAGAAGCAAGAACCTTTAAGGAAGACTCTTCGTACTTCCTACTGAGCCACCAGACAGCACTGGAATTTTATGTGACTTGATTCAACCACCTATCAGAGGCAGGAAAGCTAGAGGGCTCTGGAGTATGCAGTTAAATAACATTAATATATTTGCATAATTTGTTGCAGACAATATAAACTTTCTCATTTGCAAATTTTTTAAAACTGTGTAGTAATCTTATGTAGTAGGTAGCTGTATCTCCATTTTGCAGAAAAGTAAATGCGATTCTGAAACACTAAGTGACATGCTGATATTGTCACAGCCACATGAAACAGAGACCAAGACCAAGAACCCAGGTTTTCTAAATTTTATTCCACATATATGTACTTAATTTATAAGCCACATAAATGTATGTCAATACAGCCATTCACTCACTCATAAAAAGCCAAATGTTTTTGTCCAAACATTTTTTTTAACATTATGATTCTGAAAAGTGAACTACAATTCATTTCCTGGCTAATAAGATGAAGCCCTTCATTAAAAAATGAACCAACATTCCCTCAAAATAGCACTGGCACATACTGCATTGAACTATGAAAAAATGAAAAACAGAATTCATTTGGCACTGGTTTTAAAATACCAAAATCAGAAAGGAAAAGAGGTGTCTGGAAAGTGCTCTACACTGAGAAACCTGAGTTCCTTGTGGCATAAGCCGGGTCAAATTAATTTTAGCATCATTTCCACAATAGGTAAAGAGATGTGGCTGAACTTAATTCTCTCTAAGATCCCTTTCATGATTTCATAAAGGACACTGAGCTGGAATCTCCACCTTATGCTTTACCAATATATTGTCAGATTGAGTCTGAATGACTTTAAGTGCATGCAGGCTTCACACTTAGTAACACTTTCTGTATAGTAATTTAGCCCACAGACTCTTACAAATCACAGCGAGTCTTAAATGACAACAAACCTAGCCAAGGGAGCAAACAAATTAGCTCTGCAATTAATTACATGACAGCAAAAGAGATCTTGGAGCAGTGATTTAAATAGGAGGATTCTAAGAAGAGAAGGCAGATTGCTAAGCATGATCAGTTGGTCTTGAGTGGTCATTGAGCTTTATATGAAAGGTGGCTCGAAAGAAGATGGAAAACTGAAAGTGTAGAGCACTGTGGAATTGTTTGAAAAGTCAGATTTTTTCAAAGAGGCCTTAGCTTGGTATTCCTGATATAAAAGCAAGATGCTATACAAGTTTGTAGTCTATGAAGGCTTTCACACACATGGCTTTGATCTCACTTCAGGTCTGTGAAGCATAAAAAGGGTGTTACATTCCCCAGTTAATAGGTGAAGAAGGAGGCAGAGGTGCATTAAGGGTTATGTCCAAAGCAACACTCAGGAAGTCTTTCATGGATTTGCACGCACTGGAGCACCTGTTAAAAGCCCACAATAGCAGAAAATAAGCCATCAAAAGTTAATAATTCAAACAGCCCTTCCCTCACCCCGAAAAGCAACCAGATGAAACAACCAAAGATTCAGAAACATGCATATCAGTAGAGTTCGTGTTCAGACTTTCTGAGTCTCTTGCATGTGGCCAGGACAATGTAATGTGGCATTTTCATTGAATTTTAGCTTATTACAGGAAATAATTATTCTTAGAAATATAGAACATAACCAAACCATAGATGATTAAGTGAATCATTTTTCCTTTGGACACAATCATCTTTGAGTTTACAATTATTATTATGACATATGTATTAGTAACAGAGCACATTACAATAAGATGTAATTTACAAAGGTAAATTTCTCCAATGTTATATGAGCTTAACTTTCTCATTGAAGTCCTGCGATTGAAGTAATCTTCTTTCCTATTTTACCTAGTGAACTCTTACAAGCCATTAAAACTTGGCTCACCTCTGGAAGCATTTCTGACCTCTGAATCCGGTTTCCATCACAAATTACATTTGATTATTTTGTCTTTACCCCATTGGACTATAAGCTCTTTGAGGTCAGGGGTCACACCTAATTCATTCTTGTATCCTGGTTTCCTGCCACTTAGAAGTGCTCAATAAATGAGAATGAACAGATGGATGAAAGAAGGAACTGGAGGATATAATCCAGGTAACATACTGGGAAATGTAATTTAACACAATTTACTGCATTATTATTTGAGCTGTTTGGCCAATATTGTAGAATGTTCAACAGAGTCTATATTTTAACCATGTTTAAATTAAACACAAACTGCCTTCTCAGGAGACAGAGACTCTCAAAATCATAGGCTGGATGGGGTCTCCAGGAACCATCTGGTCCATCCATGCCTGCAGGCAAGTGAGTGTCTAAATAATCCCGGAACTTTTCTGTTTTATTTAAAGTTCCACTTTTTTTCTTCTTAAAGCAAGAAAAGAAAGAGGAGGCAAAAGTCTCCCTTCGTGGAGCTTCTGGTTTCGATCCAAAAGAATCCCGTTCCCTTGCCCTGACCCTTCAGAAAAGAAGAGACTTCGAAAGTCCCTGGAAAACTGCCTCATGCATGAATTTGTCCCTGTTCATATTTTCTTCTCTAATCTTTCACTAGCATAATCTCTTCCTCTCTCACACACACTTTCAACTACAGAACAGAACGTCCATTTCACACTGTTCAAAATCCCTGTTTCATTTTTCAGTACTAAAACGATACAGTGCCCTGCAGATTTTCAGACACTCATTCTTTTAAAGGCATTGCTGTGAACCAAGTTCATTGGCTGTGGGTTTAATAAACTCTCCCAGGCACTGGTATCTTTCAGTCTGTCAATTTAAAAATCCTTTCTTGAGCACCATAGATCACTGCAGAGAGAGAAGTGCCCTCACAAAGAGAGACAGCAGGAAAATACCAGAATGCAAAGAAATGAATGGCTTGAAGGCTGCCACTGATGAAAATAATTAATAGTCCGGTTGTAAATAAAATCACTTTAAGAATGCAAAATGAGATACCACTATTAGAAAGGGGTTGTTTATGTTCTGGCACCTTCAGGGGTAATAAAGACAACATACATTAAGAAACACTCAAGATGTCCATTTAAAAATTCTTAGGTTTCCTACTCAGCACTCCACCCCTCTGCCCAAAAGGCTAAGATATAAACAGCTCTATCAGTGGACTTGTTCCTTATTTGCTTAATTCATTCTACCCTCAAATAAAACATAGATCAGGTTGAGGTCTAACTTTCCTTAAGGATAGCACATTTTCTTCTCTCTTTTTTAAACCTGATCATATTTGATATTTACATACTTTACAACCTGCCTACATACTGCCTTGCATTGCTTTTGTAATTGTGTATGTTTAAATGTCTTTTTTCACTCAAGGAGATTATAAACTACTTGAGGGTAGAAATAATGTCTTATATTTATTTTGTCTGATGCACAACAGCTAGCAGAGTGAAAAGCACAACACAGGTGCTCCACATAAACTCTTTGATACGAATGAAATGAGAAACTTGGGAAACTGAGAAAGTTTGATTCTGTCATTCCTTCTGGACTTAAGAGAAATGCTATTGCAGAGCTTTCGCAACTCATGCATTATTGATTTTTACAGGTGCCACCTTTTTCTAAGGAGATATGGGGCACTAACAGCCAACCACAGTGTGTTCCTCTAATCAGCAACAATTGCGGTCTTATCCTAATCAGAACCCATTGTGCAGTTAGGATGGGTCCTCTAAATGACAATCATCACACCATTGTTAAATAGTGAATGCACCTTAATATCATCAAAGCAGAAAACTGCCCCAAAGTGTTCTCTTAAGTAATCATACTGAAAGATTATGCACTAGCAGGTAATTGGCCTTATCTTTCTTTGGGAAACTTAGAAGAGACTTGAAGTTGAATAAATCACCATAACAATTGTAAGAACAAATCACTATGGGCAATTTGATATCTTTGTACCTTCACACACATTGGGGAAGATCATTTTATAGTAATGATTTTCATATCATACTCAGCTCTGTGGTCTGTTTGAGTGAATAATGTTCCCCTTCCCCCATCCAAAATGGTGTACCTGAATTGACTCAGACCTAAGTTTTCCTAGAGATAAGAATCACTTTTCCATTTTTTGGAAGATATTAAAACCTGAGACCAACAGTGGAAGTATTGGCCCCTTCAGCCAAAGAAGGGATCAGAGGGTGCTAAAAAGATATTTTGGAAAAAGAAAGTAAGGCAAATAACAGATAGGATTTGACTGGTGTGATCTGATAAATTATTTTTTTAAAAAGTCATGTTAACTTATTGGAGGGCTACATTTTTTACTTATTCAATCTATATGCATTAAGCACCTACTATATGCAAATAACTGTGCTAAGAAATGCAGACATACGAAGATAAAGATGCATCCCAAGCTCTAAACAGCTCTGTAATATAGTATAAAGTATCTTATTATACAGAAGAAATATTAAGTCACCACTCTATGCTTTGAATGTTTGGCCCCTCCAAAAATCATGTTGAAATTTAATTGCCATTGTAGTAATATTAAGTCAGACATTTAAGAAATGATTAGGACATAAGGGCTCTGCCACCAAAGATGAGATTAATGCCAGAGCAAGTTTGGCTCCCTTCTCACTCTCTTGGCCCTACCACCTCCTGTGATGTGAGCATTCAGCCTTCCTCCCCTCCGAAAGATGCAGCAAGCAAGGTTCCATCTAGGAAGAAGGGAGCAGCTTCACAAGACACCAGTGTGCCAGTGCCTTGAACTTAGACTTTCCAGCTTCCAGAACCATGAGCCAAGAAATTTCTGTTCTTCATAAATTATCCAGTCTATTACAGCAGCACAAAATGAACGAAAACATACCATAAGGCAATTGAAAAGGAACACCAGTGTGTTTGATATGATAATTCAGTGTCTCACACCTGACATTTCATGGAGATTATGATTCAATAGGTTTGCCAATACCTAAGAATCTGTATGTCTTTACAAAGCTCAATTGATTCTTATAACTAGTCAAATTTAAGAGTGCTCCAATTATAGAAATTGTAGTTAAGTTGGAGTATGGGACAATTTACACATAGAATAATCAGCACAGAATTAGGAAAGTCATGTCTGTTGATCTGCATTTGAGGATCACATAAAATTTCTACAGTTAGAGAAACGTAGGCATGGAGAATATTCCAGGTTAAGGGAACGATTTGAGCAAAGTACAAAGGCAGGAAGTCACCAAGCATATCAGGGGAGAGAGGGACATCAATCAAGAAAGGAATGTTGAGCCAGAAAACAGAGGGTATTGATGAATAAGACAATAAATGAGTTTAGACTTTAATCATCAGGGCCTAGCAAAATAACTGATAACTTTTCGACAGAAGAAAGGTATAATTAAACTATTACTTTATGAAGAATTATTTAGCAAACAAGAGTTCACGAGATGGATTGTATTAGTGAAAACATCGGAAGATTAGAAACAACAATAGGGGCCATGATAATAGCTAAAGCAGAAGTGGCACACTGAACTAGGAAAGTGGCAGTGGAAAAGGGGTACTTTAGCAAAGGAAGCCTTGAAAGGAAATAACCTGCACAACTAGGGCACTTATCGTACATGGAAAGAAAGGAGAAGAGGTACTTGACTAGCTGTTGCTAAGTCATGGAGGATCGAAGGTATTATTAAAAGAAAAAGAAAAAAATCAGAAGTTGAGCTAGTTTGACAATACAGGGGTGGGGTTGGGAAGGTGGTAATTTCAATGTTAGAGTTATTTATTTATTTAGTGTTTGAAGAACATCTGACTGAAAATATCTGGTATAGAGATGGGAGGGTGATCAGGCCCTTTGGTCATTGCTGAGCTTTGTGACTCCATCCCTTTCTGCACCATACAGGGTGTGGACAAGAAAATCTCCATGCTCCAGCCAGGCGCAGTGGCTCACGCCTGTAATCCAGCAGTTTGGGAGACTGAGGGGTGGATCACCTGAGGTCAAGAGTTCCAGACCAGCCTGGCCAACATAGTGAAACCTCATCTCTACTAAAAATACAAAAACAATTAGCTAGGCATGGTGGCGTGTGCCTGTAGTCCCAGCTAATCGGAGAGGCTGAGGCAGGAGAATCACTTGAACCCAGGAGGTGGAGGTTGCAGCGTTTCAAGATCCCACCACCCTGCGATTGCACTCCAGCCTGGGTGACAGAGGGAGATACCTTCTCAAAAGAAAAAAAAAAAGAATAGAAAAAAAGAAAATCTTCATGCTCCATTCTAACACTCCTATTATTTGAAATTACTCCCTCGGAGGCAGCATTATTCAAATAACTTAATATTACAAGGTCTTAAGTTCTTTAATTGTTAATTATAGAATGCCTTCACCATTTTGGTTTTTGTCCCCTTAGTGATTATTCATTTTCATCTTTATTGCCATTTAAAATGCTTCTCCAGCACAATATCTATATCCTTTTGCATGTATAAAGTATGTCTCCTGTTTGTGCTGCTGACCCTTCTCTGCTCCTTTTGAACAGATTCTCAGTCTTCTACATCCCATGCCATGCTTTTCCCAGGTGAGAATATGAGTTTTCATAAGGTACTTCCATGTACAGATGGCCTGAGTAAGAAAAGAAACCTCACACTTACAGGGACCAGTGGTTTCCTGTGCGGTGTAGATATTGCACTCCTGGGTCTTAATATTTTCTTCTAAAATTGCAAAGAGGACCAAAAAAGTAGCATAATGTGAATCTATTCTTATGACAGTAATTGTAATGAGGATGGGAAATGGTACAATTTAAGCATTTGACACCTGAAGCTCTACTTGGTAAAAATCTAATCTATCTTTCATTAGAGTTTCCTCTCAGAAGATCCCATGGGATAGGATAGAAGCCCCTGCTCTGCTTGCAATCAGATTAGTCCATCTGGCCTCCTGCCATCTCTCAATGCTAACCTCTAAACAACAGTCACATGCAGACCGACACTCAAGTAACTTTTTTTCTTGTTTCATCCAGGGAAGAAAATATAGTCCATGGCGGTAAAATATCATGTTAACAGTGCATACAGAAAGATATTGCTTTCACAAAAGCTACACGGTGGATTTTTTTATGGTACTTAACTAAAGAACCCTAAAATGTGCAAACCATGCCCTGACGACTACTCTCTTGCCAAGTAATATTTCTAAAAGAGCTTAACATCAAAGAAATTTTAACAAATGATTAATAAAATCCCTCTTTGTTTTTAGCTAAGCCTTGCCCAATACTTCTTGAAGACAAGTGCCAATAATAATTGAGTAGTGACACATGGCTTAGATCCAAGGCCTTTGCATGATCATATATTTCTCTTATGCAAGCCTAGATCCACCTTTTACCACCCCCTGAGCCAGAGCAATAAACAATATTCAGGTGGAGAAAGAAAAAGGAAGATGGCTAACCCCATTAGTGGACTATCTCAGTTTACTAGTTTCAAGGCCTAAAGAAGTTGTGACCAGATTGAATAATCTTTTAAAAAAAAAAAAAACCACTGTAAAAACTAATAAATTCCATAAAGATTCAGGATACAGAATCAATGTGCAAAGCCTTTCAAAACACAGCAACCCTGGCCACTGGTGAACCTCATCCAATTAATATCTTGAGTTTGAAGTTATGGGTCAGTAAAGTACAGCTCACAGGCCAAATGCAGCCCACTGTCTGTTTTTGTAAAAGTTTTATTTGGACAGCACCATGACCATTTGCTTACATGTTGAAATGACATGTTGCCGGGGGTAGCACCTGAAGTTCTTGGTCTCGTGTTCAAGGAAATTGAGGACATGGACACACCAAGGGTGAGGTTAGAGCAGAAGTTTAATAGGTGAAAGAAAAATAACAGCTCTCTGTTGCGGAGAGGGCTCCTGAAAAGGGTTGCCATTCCACCGTGAAATGCAAGGGTTTTTATAAATGAGCTAGTGGGGAGGGAGTATCTTATCTACATAAGGCACAAAAAAATGTTTAGGACCAAATGTGCCATCTGCATAGAGAACAAATCTATGGCAGACCCCACTCTAACCTTTTATTATGCAGGCGGTTCCTTTGCCTGAACTACTACTCCACATTGCTTTCCTACTGTGCATGTGCTAAAAAAGAGGAGGTAGAGCCCCCATGGTGAACAGGCCTGGCCAGAGGTACCTTTTCCTATCTGTGCAGCTGCAGTCATCCCTGCCCTCATGCAAGCTCCCAGCTTCCTTATCTATGTCTGCAGCCTGATCTTCCAGGCTGCTCTTTGTTAGAAAAAAAGTGATTTCTTGGGCTGCTTTTTGTTAGAAGGGAAGTTCTGCCAAGGACTCTTTGCCCTATCTGCCTAGATAGTCTCTTTTTACCTCCTCTCTCATTGTTGCCTGTGGCTACTTTTACTCCATGGTGGCTGAGGGTAAGAGTTGCTACAAAAACTATATGGCCTGCAAAACCTAAAATATTTACTTTCTGGTCACTTACAGAAAAAGTTTGCTAATTTCTGCTCTAAATTATATTTATAAATTATCCTCCCTATGGAAAAGCAAGGAAAAGGCAGAGAAAAAAGAAGAGAAGCAGGGGGAATTTTCTTCCTAGTTAACTATCTCACTTCTATTTCTGTTACTTCATTGGTTTAACAGTCAAGCCAATGGGGTATGGCTTCCCCTCAGGGTCCCCCTTGGAGCCCTTGGATATACAGATATACAAGCGTCTTGCTTTATCTTTCTCTCATATAATGTTTCAATGAGACCACAGATTTTTTTTTCTCACTTCTGTGATATATGCTTGGGACATATAAAAAGACACTTATCATATTATTATTTATAATACATAAAAATTGGAAAAACCTGTATATACAACAACAGGAAAAGAGCAGAGCCATAAGTTATAGCATGAAATACAAGTGTCTTCCATAAGAATGATACAATGGACTTTGGGGACTTGGGAGGAAGAGTGGGAGGGAGGTGAGGGATAAAAGACTACAAATATGGGGCAGTGTATACTTCTTGGGTGACAGGTGCACCAAAACCTCACAAATCACCACTAAATAACTTACTTATGTAACCAAATTCCACCTGTGCCCCAATAACTTCTGGGAAAATAAAAATAAAAGAAAAAGAAATAAAATAAATATAGTGTCTTCTAATCATACAGAATATATTTTATATTAAAAGTTCCAAATAAAGGTGAGATATGAAAGTATATAATCCGTGTTTTCAAAACTTTAAAAACAAACACACATATGCAGGCACACATTGTTAAGTGGAGAATTGTGTGATATGATTAATTTATTTCTTTTGTATTTTTTTGAACTTTCCAAATTTTTCTATAATAAATATACCATGAGTTATGTTTAAAATATTGAGCATTGGCTCAAGAAGCTATTTGAACAACCCAGATGAGAGTGAAACAAGTGAGGTGCTGAGTTTCCATCCATTTTTACCAAACTCTTGTAAACTTTCATTTTAATGAGGGGCTCCAGAGCTAAGAAAAAGTTGAAAACCACCATTCTTCAGTGTCTTCTCAAAGCTTCTGTGCAATAAATTCCAAAACCTCTTCTTCTAGTTCGTGGGTGGTCAGGAATACATTTATTTCTGGCTTCTTGGATTAATGATAAAAGGAGGGTGTTGTATGAGCCATCTCAGACCCTGGGGCTCCAGTGTTTTAATCTCCGGGGAATAAAGCCAGACTGGTATAGCATTCAGAACTCTAGTAACTTAAAATAGTGGGAAGGAATCACAAAAACACCTTCCTTCGTAGGTGCCACCAGAGATAAATGGAAGGAAAGAGGATAGGACAGCTCATCGTTTTCTGACCCTTGAACCTGTTCCCAGGGCAAAGAAATGACCACTGCAGTGGGTCCTTCTATCTAGAAAAATGGACTGCTCCAACATCTTTCTTATCAGCTTTTTTCCTTTTTTTTGGTAATTCTTACTGACATTTTAAGGTTTTGGTTTTTTTTTTTTTTTTTTTTTTTACTTTTAATTTCCTTTATGATAGAAGAAAAAAATATTTAAGAAAGAAATAAAATCCTCTAGTGAGCATTGCTTTGATGGGCAGATTTGCTTCAATGAGCTATCCAGAGTAATCCCCAGCAAAGTTACACATAATGAAAGGCATCCTCTGTGTTGAAGAGTCAGCATTGCACAAAATTGAGAAGCAATTTGCTTGTACCTCTGCTCTCCATAGGTAACTATTGCTTCAGGAACATGCCAACTATGCTAAATGCCATTTACCAGCATGGGGCTTACAAGCTGACTTCAGAAATGGTCACTGTGGCAGCTTGCGAAGGAAGGCCCTCCAGTTTCATATGAGAATAAGATGTTTAGCATCAGTTTGATGCCAAATAAGCTTAACCAGGCTCCCATATCAGTCATGATAAATATTACCTACACATAAACATACACACACACACACACACACACACACACACACACACACACAAACTACTTCCCTTAGAGTCTTTCCTCCTCCCACTCAAGTTTTAGCAAGCAGTTATTTTATTCTTATTACAAGTAAGTCAGTGCTATATAGCGGCATTTCTTATTAATAGTCCCCTTTATATTCTGGGATCCTGACATGCAAGGGAAGCTTAATATTTGTTCAAAGAATCCAGATATGGGTTAGCACTATAGGTTTGGTCTTACTAACAAACATTCTTTGGTAGATTCTACTGTCTCAATTCAGGTCAAAAGCTAGCATCACGAACCAGCTTGCCCACAAGAGGAAGAGAGAATCCAAGGCAGACAATATCCTCAAGTCCAAACAGGTAGGTAGAATTAGAATATTCCATGTAAAAAGATCAGGCCTCTAGCCATTGGGTAAAAGCTCAGAAGCAGGGCTCTGATTTCTAGGAGGACACTAAGGTTAAAGATTAGTTCCTAGCCCTAAATGGCTTACAGTAATTTTTTTGGCCTCAGGTCAGAATTTTTCTGGTATCGGAGTAGGCTTGAATCTACAAACAGTAATTAAGTATTAAATACGTAAAGAGGAGAGGCATACAGAAGACAGTAAATCGAGCAAGTTATGACCCTTGCTCCATTCACATGGAATACATTGATTAGTTGGGAATTGTGAGCATCCTGATAATCAGTTTTCCCCTGAATTTTGTAAGCATATATGTATCCTTTTCATGAACAGCTTCACTTCGAATACTATCCAACCCAAGAAACAAACTTACATGCAATATGAGCCTGGTTTGTCAGAAAAAGCCCAGAGCCCAATAGGTACATGGACTTTAAAACTGTCATTAATGTACTAACTTACTTCAACATTTTGTCTCCTTTCCCAAGTTATCTTATTTCATTTTCATAAGAGCACATTAAAGTAGGTATTTCATTCCCATTTTTACAGATGAGGAAAGTTAAATTTGAAGTGTGTGCACAGAACAGCAGAACTTGGATCTGAACTCAATTCTCTTGGTTGCCAAAACCTACTTCTCAGTCACTCTTTTAAAATTGTTTGGAATCTTGCTAACTGGCCACTTAGCCTTTTACACTTTCAATTGAAAAGTTACAATTTAAAATGTGTAGCGGGAAACAAGCAGAGGAGCCGTATGGGAAAGAAGTCAATGTGAACTCAAATACTCTTACAGCCTCATCAAGCAATAAAAATAAATCATTGAGCTCATTGAGCTATAACAAATCAAAAGGGTTTTTCTTCCACCCCCAGCCCCATTGTCTTCTCTTTATAATCTCAGTCAATGAGTTGAAGCTATATTACCCAATAATGAGCCAACCATAGTTCAGATAACACCTAAAAATATCATAGTCATGATCTCCTGAAATTCCACCACCAAGATAGACATAGATGAAAACACTTTGGTGTACAGTACTGCCTCCCCATCAGTGTCATCTATATATGTTAGATACAATTATATGCACTATAATTAACTATATATATAATTGTATGCACTAAACATAACTTAAATATGTACTATAACTTAAATAATAAACTATTTTTATTTTGTGTCATTTTTATTGTTTTCTTTATCTTGCAAGGCATTTTATCCCAACTTTTTAGTTTGAAAATTTTCAAATGTATACAAAAGTTTAAAGAATTGGTCAGTCAACAAGAATATACCCACCACTGAGGTTTAATATTAATGAAATATCTGGCTATATTTAATTCATCACATATTCATCTATTCTTCTTCTATATATTTATCAATCAATTCTGATACATTTTAGAGTAAATATTACAGATAACAATAGGTCTAATCTCTAAATATTTTAGTATGTATATCATTAACTAGCATGCAATAAAAATTTCTTAATTGACATCTGTATAAAATATATCTTTTCTGAATTATCAACTATTTTCTTAAAGTGGAGTTTTAAAAAGAGAATTATTGGGTCAAAATTCATGAATATTTTAAGGCTATTCATACATATAATCAAATTGCTTTTCAAAACAAATTTTGACAAGTTATATTTCTAACAGCAGTGCATATAAGTGCCCCCCACTGTATCCTTGTGACTATTAAGTATTAACTTCTTTGTTAACGTGGTAACAGAAAAATTGGATATTATTGCTTGACTTTTGTTTGATTTTTGATAAGTTGGAACATTTTTCCTTGTTTATCATTTATAATCATTCATCATTTCTTCAGTGAGTTGTCTAATTCAGATACGCTTATCCTTACATTCAAATTTTAGTGTTTTTATTATCAATTTATGTAAGCTCTTTGTACATTAGAACTGTTGACAAAAGAATATAAATGGTTTTGAGGAACTTGATACATATATCCAACTTCCTAAAAAGAATATGACACACTGGCATAATAAAGAGAAATAAGACAGGTTCATAAAATCTCTATCTCCCAGTAATCAAATTGCTGTTTCCCAATAACCAAATGTTATTCAAAAAGAAAACAAAAATAATACACTTTTCACTCCAGTAAAAAACAAAAAGGCCAAAATCATTCTAACTGATTCTGGTCTTCAAAATAATAAAAACCTTAAATGTTTCATATAAATCTAAACTATCTACTATCTAACAAAATTATTTTCTTGAATTTTCGCGATACTACTGCCTAAAGATAGGTCAACGTTTCTGAATATGATAATCATGTGAGAGGGTTGCTGGTTTTCAGTATGAGCAGAACAATATAACCTTAGTAACCACGGTAGTTTTACATTTTGTTTCCTTACAATACTTGTTGTATTGCATATTTCATGAGCTAATCCATCTGAAGTCTTGCTCACTCTCCTGCCCTCTTTACAAGTGAACTTTTCCTTTCTTTATCTAAATATGCCACTTCTGGTCTCTTGGACATAAGCAGAGATTTGCCAGCAGAATTCCAGTAATGACGGAGTAGCTTCTATATTAGATTAATCCTCTTACAAATGACAATTACAAACTCTAGACCAAATTTTTAAAAACAACTATCTGAAGGCATAGGAAAGCAACCAAAATCATGCAAAACATGGAAAAGATTTGGCCCCTGAAAATGTACCATGTTAAGTGAGAATCACATTTATATGGCTTGTTCCATGATGGTACTCTACAACTGCAGGCATGAAGTGGTTAAAACTCATGAGCAAAGTATAGATTACTTGTTTTGTGTTGTTTTGTTTTTGACCCCAGGAATCAGAAAAAGGAATTTGGAACTGCAACAGTGATTGGAAATTGAAAGGAGAAATTGAGGATAAAAAAGAAATTCACAGGAACCCAACTTGGCATGTGAACTCCCCTTCAAATGCTTGGCTGACCTCTGTATTGCACATACTTGGGAAAGAGGCCAAAGATTCCAGAGGAAAAATATGTGGCTGGAAACTGAAAAGAGCTAAACAATGAAAAAAATGTGCAATTCTACTCCCCAAAATTGGAGAGACTTAGAAAACACCTCAAGCTTTCCATGGAAGCCCAGAAAGGTCTCCCACTTTAGGAGTAAGGACAACATTCCAGGACTAACGGATTTTTGCAAGGACCAAGTGTAAAAAAATAAATAGGTATGGTCTTGCAAATTACAAAATTAAGCCCTCACAGGTTCAAGATGATTAATCATTAATTTAACTGCCTGCTAAAACAAAACTCGACATTCTTCAGTGAATGATAGCAGAATCCAAAGCCTCTATAAGGTGTCATTTAGCACACCAGCATTTAATGAAAACATTACCAGATATGGGGGTAGGGGGATGAACATAGAGTCGATAGTCAAGAAAAATGTCATTCAATAGAAACATACAGATGTTCTCTGAGTTACAGTAGGGTTAGATCCCAATAAACCCACTGTAAGTTGAAAATACCATAAGTCAAAATGAATATATTTAATACACCTAACTTACTCAACATCATAGCCTACCTCAAACATGCCCAAAACACTTACATTAGCCTACAATTGGGTAAAATCATCTAACACACAGCCTAGTTTATAAGAAAGTGCCGAAAAACCTCAGATAATTTATTGAATGCCGTACAAAAAGTGAAAAACAAAATGGCTGTATGGATACTTAAAGTATAGTTTCTACTAAGCATATATTGCCTAAACACCATCATAAAGTAGAAAATCATAAGCAGAACTATTGTAAGTCTGGGACCATCTGTATTCAGAATAAACCAGGTGCTACTATTTTTAGATGGGACAGCTAAGATAAAAATGTTAAATACTCTACAGGAAAAGCTAGAAATGTAAATGAAGATAATGAAAATTTCGTAAAAGAGTTGAACATTGTAAAATAAATAAATCTAATAACTAAACAATAGAATATCAGAAATCAAAACATCATTTAAAAACTTGATTGAATGAGATTAACAGCAGATTATACACAACAAAAGAAAAGTTCAGTGAACTTGAAGACAGGTCAATGGAAATCATTTAAAATGCATAATGAGAAAAAAGACTGGAAAAAAAAAAGCCTCAGTTACATCTGAACAATATCAAGCACTCTAATATTTATATAATTGGAGAGGAAGAGAATGAGGGGAAGAAAAAAATACAAAAAGTTTTGGTCAACTTTTCTCCAAATTTCATCAAAAAAAGAAACCCCCAAATCCAGGAATATCCATGAATTCTAACCAAAATAAATACAAAGAAAACCACACTTCTACTCATCAGAGTTAAACTTCGGAAAACGAAGTTTTCTGTTTTTTCTTTTTAATCTTAGAAACAGCCTTTGAGGAAAAAAATGCATTACATACATGGAACAATGAAAAGAATGACAGCTGACGTCATATCTTTAACACAGAATGACAACTTTAAGGTGCTAAAAGAATAAAACTGTCAACCTGGAGTTCCATATACAGTAAAAATATTCTTCAAAAATGGAGGTAAAGTAAAAATGTTTTCAGAAAAACAAGAAAGCTAAGTGAATTTCTTGCCACTAGAAATTATAACAAAATATTTGGATATAGTGTGTTTATATTTTAGACATATTTTTCAAAAATATTTTCTGCTTTACAATTCCTTTTAAGATTTTACATTTAAATATATCTTTTACATTTAACATTATGATACAGTTCCCTTCTTTGTCTCAATGTATGAATTAACAGTAATAATAATGGATGACAAGGGATGTGGTTATGAGACAGTTGTTATGCTAAAGGCTTTACCCACTGTTACATTTTGTCCTGGCAACAACTCTATACAGTAAAGTTTATTATTATTCCAGTTACAAGCTTAGTATTACAATATAATTTGAGATGAGGAAACATGTAATATACCCAAGGTCACACAGCTGGAATGTGGAAGAGCTGCAATTTGAACTCAGGAAATCTAACTCCAGAGCCCGAATTCTTAAGCACTATGCTATGTTGCCTCTGGGACATTTTTTGAGCAATTACTACATGCCAGATATTGTAGAAAGGGTGTTGCATGCATTATCCCCATTTAATTCTTAAAATAACCCTAGGGGATAGTTTCAAGTCTTCCTCTCATCTTACAGATTACAGAATTGTGCATTTGGAAAGATGAAGCAACCTGCCCAAATGTAAAAACCACTAAATAGCTAGGGAGAATTAAATCACAGGTTACTGACTCTAGAACCATGCTCTTAATCAAGCATTTTATATTACCTACATTTATCCTACAAACTTTATTCCAGTCCAAAGACCAGAGAAGAAATCACTGACAGTTTCCTACAATGTTGGTATATTTTATTACATTAAAATCTAATGTGTTTTTGAAGAATATATGTGACGCAGGATGAGAACTTAGTTGTATACTAAGTTTTTACATATTTGAAGGTCTAGGTCATCTAGTCTGTTTATTCATTAATCCGTCTACCTCTCTGCCAGTAGCATAATCTTTTAATTATTATGGCTTTATGGAAAACAGTTTTGACAGCTGAGCACCACAGAAACTATTCAGTTTTCCTTGCACTGTGATCTTTCGATATATTGAGGTAAAACTCCAAATGCAGGCTCAGGAAGGTTACACAAATTTCAGCTGTCATAGCACAGTTTCCTTTAGATGGCACCAAAAGTAGGGAAACTTTTGTGGAGTTGAATTGTGCATTTACTGTTTTGACACCCTGCTGACAATTCATCTTCAGCAAAGCAATGATTTTTTTACTCCACACCAATTGCTAATGCAGGAGAGACATCTTATCATCATCATTTAGTTTCCTAGGAAAGGAATAGCAATTGGCCAACATAGATTTATTAGTGATAGCAAGAGCAAAAGCTGCAGAACACACTGCTCAATTTTTACCTCATAATTCTTGTAAATTTTCAATCATTATTTCTTTTTTACTTATAAATTTGATTTTAATAGAAGGATCAGGAACAAGCATTTGTCTATATTCTGTCACCATGAAAGGTCACTTCCCAGGCTGGAATGTAAATAAGGCTATGCAAACCTTACTCTCATATAATGGGATTTTTTTTGGTCTAGTCTTTTCTATTCCCTTCTTTCAAAATTACAAACATTTTCTAGAATATTGTCTAAGCCTTTTCCCTACACTTACAAAAACTACAAATGGTATGGAAAAAATCAAGCTTACTTTCTCAGCTTTCTAATAAACATTTCAGAAAAGGTCATCTCTCCCATAGAAGTCCACAGACACTGCATTTGGGGTCCCTGGCATGTTCTGACACTTGGATATCACTTCCACTGATACATGTCTCCATCTTTGTGGTCAAAAATGACACCTGTGGTTTACCTGCACCCATAGCTATCAGAAACAGCTCACTTCCAACCTGCTTTTCCCAAATCAAAATGAGAGAAAATGTAAGATTCTTATGCACTGCCACTGTTGACACTATGGAGTGGCCATTACAAAATTTAAAGCTATTTCTCTACCCTCTGGTATAAACATCTACAACATACTTTCATTGTATTTATTATTTTCACTGTTATTGAAGCAGGAGAATAGGGCCTAGAGGCAGGGAACCTAGGGACTTCCTAGAACTAAATCAAATGGAAATACTACAGCTATGACAGGAAATGTCCTCTTATTTACATAGGGTGTACATGGAGTAAATGACTGTGTAACTTTACTTCATCCTCTCCGTTTACATATGGCGTATACCAAGTAACCAGTGGAAACTTCTAGAGGATATTTAAACCCTGGAACATTCTGTAATGAAGCTTGTGAGCCCCTATGCTCGGGCCCACTCCCACCCTATGAAACATACTTTGGTTTTCAATAAATCTCTGCTTTTGTTGCTTCATTCTTTTCTTGCTTACTTTGTGCATTTTGTCCAATTCTTTGTTCAAGACACTAAGAACCTGGACACCTTCAACCGGTAACAATATGATCCTCTCTCAGCCCCTTCCTCTTTATTGCTGCCCTCATTCCTTCTTTCTCTCCTCTTTCTTCTAGACTTTATGGCTTTTTCTTCTAATGGTCATGCCCTAACATCTTTCATCTCCAATCTTGGTTTATTTTCTGCTCCCAAATTCATAATCTGCTTTCATACCACATATCTCTCACCTTGATTCCTACTGTTAAGCTTTATCTTTCTTCTTATTCAGATAGAATCTATACTTCAAGAATGTACTCAAATGAAGCCATTTCTGACCTCTCTCACTCATTGGTTGCTATTAAATGTGGAGCTTGAACCACACTACTTTTCACTTAGTTTTATTTGCTGTATAAAAATATAAAATGTTAGAACTGGAAAAGATTTCAAAATCAGTTATTCTACACACAAAAAAAGTGTGGAAAACTAGGGGTAATACTAATAAGCACAAAGTTAGATGATATGAAGAAGTCTTAATATATCAGTAATTACAGAAGATTAAACTTGCAATTGGACCAAACAATTGGACTAAACTTGTGAGTTAAAAGACAGAAATTGTCATACTGGATAGTTTTTAAAAATCAGAAAAGGGCATAGAAAGAAAATTAAAGGGCAAAAAGTATACCAGTAGAATACTTTTAAAAATAGTTTGCATAAAGATATTCATATCAGAAAAAAGTAAACTTTAAGAGTGTTATAAGTAAAATTTCAATGCTACAAAAGAAATAGCACTCAAAGATAAATCCTGTCAGCAAGGCAGTTTACTTTCATAGAAGGGTACGGCTCACAGATGGAGCAATGGTCACCACACGTTTGGACAAGGAAGGAAAAGGGGTACTTATGCCTGATGGGGGTCGCCCCTACTGCTGTGTCATTCCCCTATTGGCTAGGGTTAGATGGCACAATCTAGACTAATCCAGATTGGCTATTTTAAAGAGAGCAGGGGTCCAAGCTGGAGTGGCAGGGTGGGTAGCTTGGTGGGAAGGACAGTTACAGGCAGGTCAGAGCAGGTAGCCAGGGATAACCTAGGTCAAAGAAGGTGACCAGAGCAGGTGACTGGAGCAGGTGATTGGGATGAGTCAGGACAGAGCCAGGGGCTGGGGGAACAGATATGGACTACTGATTAGGACCAGTGGAGAAGTTTGTTTACTGGAACTACAAGGAAGTTAAACTTTAAAATAGAGAATTAAACCATAAGCAAGCTGAACATACTGACATACTGATTCTCTGAAGAGAAACTTGGGGTTCACTATATCTAACAAGAGAAAACTTTATAAGTGATAGCCGCTAACATTGATGTCTATTCCCCTTGAAGATACAACAGTTCTAAATTTGCATAATCCTAATAAATAAAAATGCTGAAAAAGATCATCTCCTTTTACAAAAACTTTAGTCCCACTCTTCTGAGTCCTCTGATGACCATGCTATACCTTGGGCTTCCCTCTCTGCTCTTACAGAATCTGGTTATGCAAAAGTCTCCCTCCCTTAATATGTGACCACTCTGGACATCTTATCACCCTGGCTTGCCTTCAACAAGACTTTTGTTATCAGCTTAGCAAGAATTACCCTCCTTCCCCTGTTGTTTCCTTTTGATAATTTTCCATTCACTGACCCTGACTCTGCTCCTTAGTTATAAATCCTACATGTTCTTGCTGGAGTTAGAGTTGAGTTTAATCTCTTTCCTCTACTACAAGACCCCACTGATGTGATTCCTGTACCTATTGCCATGGCCCCCTTGAAGAGTCTTTCTTACTACCTTTACCAAGTATCATAAGTAATTTTTTCCTTAACAATGCTCCAAAAGATATCAGCAAAAACCAGTAAGATTGCAGAAAAAAATTTAAAAACCATCCTCATTGTGAAAGACTTCAACCTACCTCCCATATTAGTAATATACCAAACATGTAAAAACTAATAAATATGTTACCAGAAAGGGGTCCAGATCCAGACCCCAAGAGAAGGTTCCTGGATCTCGCACAAAAGAGAATTCAGAGTAAGTCCACAGAGTTAAGTGAAAGCAAGTTTATTAGAAAAGTGAAGGAATGCAAGAATGGCTACTCTATAGACAGAGTAGCCCTCAGGGCTGTTGGTTGTCATTTTTATGGTTATTTATTGATGATACAGTAAAAAAAAAAAGGGGGGGGTGGATTATTCATGCCTCCCTTTTTAGACCATACAGGGTAACTTCTTGATGTTGCCATAGCATTTGTAAACTGTCATGGTGCTGCAGGGAGTGTAGCAGTGAGGACAACCAGAGGTCACTCTCATTGCTATCTTGGTTTTGGTGGGTTTTAACCGGCTTCTTTACTGCAACCTGTTATATCAGCAAGGTTTTTATGACCTGTATCTTGTGCTGACTTCCTATCCCATTCTGTGACTTAGAATGCCTAACCATCTGGGAATGCAGTCCAGTAGGTTTCAGCCTTATTTTAGCCAGCTCTTATTCAAGATGGAGTTGCTCTGGTTCAAACACCCTTGGCAAAGATACTAAAAATTTGAACAACTTAAAAACATGATTGATTACTGACATACATATATCAGTATCTATTAATTACAGAATATACATTGTGGTAGGCGTGGTGGCTCACGCCTGTTATCCCAGCACTTTGGGAGGCTGAGGTGGGCAGATCATGAGGTCAGGAGTTCGAGACCAGACTGACCAATATGGTGAAACCCCATCTCTACTAAAAATACAAAAATTAGCCCAGTGTGGTGGCACATGCCTGTAATCCCAGCTACTCAGGAGGCTGAGGCAGGAGAATAGCTTAAACCCAGGAGGCAGAGGTTGCAGTGAGCCAAGTTCGAGCCACTGCATTCCAGCTTCGGCAACAGAGCAAGACTCTGTCTCCAAAAAAAAAGAATACACATTGCTATGGACTGAATGTTTCTGTCCTTCTACAAATTTATATGTTGAAGCCCTAATCCCCTGTAGAAGAAAAATAAATCTCAGGACCCCAAAATCACTAAGCCAAGGGAAAAGTCAAGCTGAGAACTGCATCAGACAAACCTGCCTCTGATTTCATTCCTAAATAAGATAGCTACAAAGATAAAAAAGATACATACCTCCCTCACAATTTTCCTACAGTGAAATTACTTGTGGACAAAGGGTAGACAGAACTCAGTCATCTCTCTGAGGCTCATGTGAGACAAATGCATATCTGATGAATTCCTCTGTCCTATTGTTTCACTAAACCAGACTAAGGTATAAGTGACTATTTCCTCTACCCTCTTCTCACATGTAAATTGTATATTCAGTGAAAGGCTAACCAGAGACTCAAAGAATGCAATCATTTGTCTCTTATCTACCTATAACCTGGAAGACCTCTTCCATCCCTTGAGTTGTCCCGACTTGATTTTCTAGACTGAACCAATGTACATCTTACACATATTAATTGATGTTTTATGTCTCCCTAAAATGTATCAAATCAAGCTGTGCCCCCACCACCTTGGGCACATGTCCTCAGAACCTCTTGAGGCTGTGTCATGGGTGCATCTTTAACCCTGGCAAAATTAATGTTCTGAGTTAATTGAGACTTGTCTCAGATACCTTTTGGGTTACACCCTAATGTGATGCTATTTAGAGACAGGGCATTTGGGAGGTATTTAGAGTTAGATTAACTCATGAGAGTAGGACCTTTAGAATGGCAGTAGTGGCCTTACAAGAAAAGGAAGATTGATCTCTCTCTTTTCTCTCTCTCTTTTCCTCTCTCTCTTGATGTCTCTTCCACCACCTCACCACAACACTACCTGCAGTGAGCACACAGCAAGAGGGCTTCCAGAAAGGCTGCCTGCAAGCAAGCTAGGAAGAGAGCCCTTACCAGGAACCTAATTGGCTGGTGTCTTGATCTTGTACTTCCCAGTCTCCAGAACAGTAAAAAATAAATTCCTGTCATTTAAGCCACCCAGTCTATAGTATTTAGTTACGGTAGCCTGACCAGATACACATTCTTTCTATGTGAACTAGGGACATCTGCATTTGAAAATATCCATAGTTATAGTCTCAACAATTTTCAAATTTCAGATACAGATTATGTCTTCCTACCACAGGGCAATTAAATTAGAAATCAATAATTTAAAAAATTGGGAATCTTCATATATTTGGACATTTTAAAACACCCTTTTTTTTTTTGAGACTGACTCTTGCTCTGTCGCCAGGCTGGAGTGCAGGGGTGCGATCTCGGCTCATTGCAACCCTGCCTCCAGAGTTCAAGGGATTCTCCTGCCTCAGTCTCCTGCTGGGAGTACAGGTGTGCAGCCACCACACCCAGCTAATTTTCATATTTTCAGTTGAGACGGGAGTTTCAACATGTTGGCCAGGCTGGTCTCGAACTCCTGACCTCAAGTGATCCACACACCTTGGCCTCCCAAAGTGCTGAGATTACAGGTGTGAGCCACTCCCAAAGTGCTAGGATTACAGGTGTGAGCCACCTCTTTTAAATAACTGAAAAGTTGAAAAAAATCATAAAGGAAACATTAAAATACTTAGAAGAAAATAATAAAAATATTACATGTAAAAACTTGTGGAATACTGCTAAAGTGATACTTAGAGGGAAATTTTAGCTTTAATATAAGCATATACTAGGATAGATAAAAGCTGAAATTAATGAGTGAAATTTGAGAAAAAAATTTTTTAAGTTATAACTTAAAAAGCAGGAAATAAAACAGAAAACAAAGAGTAATTAGAGAGCATCTTGAAAGAAGACAAATTCAACTCCTTAAAGAGATAAGCTTAATAATTCTCTGGAAGATTAATCTACAAAAAAAAAAAAAAAGACAAAGAGAAGGAACAAACTAAAATGTGATTTAAAAGGAAGAACAGTCCAGGTGCAGTGGTTCATGCCTACAATCCTAGCATTTTGGGAGGCGGAGGAGGGAGGATCACTTGAGGCCAGGAGTTCAAGACCAACCTGAGCAATATAGTAAAATCCAATTTCTACAAAAAATTTAAAAAATAAAAAAATTAACTGGGTATAGTGGCATGTGCCTATACTCCCACATACTTGGGAGGCTGAGGTGAGAGGATTGCTTGAGCCCAGGAGTTTGAGGATGCAGTGACCTATGATAATGCCATTGCACTCTAGTCTGAACAACAGAGTGAGACTTTGTCTCTGAAAAAATAAATAAATAACATAAAATAAATGGAGGAACAACTACCGCTACATTACAGATTTTTTTAATGCTAAGAGAGCACTATAAAAAAACTATGCCAAACATTTTGAAAACTTAGATGAAATGAAAGCATACCAGAAAAAAATAATAACACACCAAAACAGACTTGATAAGATACAGTAGAGCTGCATAACTTTATGAAGTCACATAAAAATTTCAGGTTCAGGTAATATTGCAGGAAATTTCCACCAAACTTCAAAAATATATATAATTTAAAAATTTCACAAAATCTTCCAAAAAAATAGAAAAATCGGCAACACTTTTATGGAATATAATTTTTTCAAATGTTCAGTTTCTCAGTATGATCACGTGAAATAAGAAATAGTTACACATTGGTCAGTTTGTAATAACGCTCTGCCTTTGTTTTTTTTTTTAGTCTTTATGTTTGCTTATCAACTTTATCTCTATATTTGTACATAGAAATCTAAGAGTATATTATTTTATTAGGACCGCCAATTTGAAGTATATAAATGAGTCCCAATTTTTCAAAATAAACTCAAGGATTAAAGAGTTAAGTTACTATATTTTACTGTAGGAAGATAGAAAAAAAATCAAAATATTATTTATCAATTTTTTGAAGAAATGATCACTTCATCTATTTGAAGCAATCTAAGAAATCATACAGACAATTGAAGATATGCTTGATCACCTAAAATTAAAAGCATTTTGCATTAAAAAATAAAAGATTAAAAGAAAAAACTAAAATAGGAAGATACTTGGAGCAAATTGTTACTATGTATTACAAGACAATATCTCAACCCACCAGTAGATAAAATGGGCAATGAATAGGGGCACAATGAAAGTCCTGATAAACAAATATATAGAAAATGTTCAACCTTGTTTTTCATAAAAATGTAACATCAACCTTGAGATAACAATTTATAACTATTAAATTATTCTGAAGTTTTAAACATTCATATTGAAAAACGAGCAATATTGTTTCAACCTTGCCATACTCCTATGTGCTGGTTGGCACTGTGGGGTGGAAAAATTTCAATAATTTTTTGAATCTACTAGGAAATACATTCTAAAGAAATGAAAGAAAAAAACATGAATATAGCTAAATGCTATATTCATGAGACAGTGCACTAATATCTGTAACAGCAAATATTTGAAAGCCATTTAAATGTCCATGTAAATGACAGCCCATTAAATTAATGGAATAATGTAAGATACTGCCAAAATATTATTAAGTAGCAATTACAAGAGGTAATGATAAATACTACATAACATCATCGGAAGTATTAATCACATAATGTGAAGTAAAAAACACAGATTATAAATCTGTTTGATCATTAGGATAAGAACTACAAAACAATATATGCTAATGGATTCAGAAGGATATCTGAAAACAAGTAAGTCAATTACTGGATTAGGATAGTGGCACAGTAAGTGATTTACATTTCATTGTTTAAATTTTCTTTCATTTTGTTGTAAAATTGCCTTTAAAATATTTAAGAAAATTGTTTTAATGAGGGAGAGATGATGCAAGCTGGCCTTCCAAACTCAGGAACTTTAGCATGGACATTTATCACAGTAAATGGATTTGAAGGATGATCATTAAACTTCTAACAGATTTATTAAATGATAATGTCAGAGCATTTGGCCACACTTACATACTTTTGGGCAGCTCATCAGTACAAGCAATTTTCCAGAATGCTGTTGCCCTTTTCATTTAATTAAATTCATGTACAAACCAAAGAAATATCAAAGGCCCAGTGCTAATTCCATAGGATATTTGATATGGCTAATATAAAGTTCTATAGTTTACAGGGCATAGATATATCTTCCCCAACAAGAGTCTATTTCAATTTGCCAGCACTTCAAATATTCTCAGCAATAGACTTTTTATTTTAATATCTAGATTACTTGATCAAATTTAGCTTCAATTGAAAACAACCAAGAATTGCCAGTATGTATGATTTGGTCACAGGGATAATGGATACATACAGATATTAAGGAGGATACTAAACATCTGTATTGGACTTCCTCTAAGAGGATGACTGAGTCTATGCCAATACAAGTCAAATTTTCTGAATGTAACTAGAGGCCAGTAATTTATAGGGCCCTCCATTTATATTCTATTTTCCTTTCTCCACCGTTAGTCCTCTCCATTACCACAAAGAAATTATTTGATCCCTATGTTAGGGTACAGCAAGAAGAGAAAGTGAGGTGTGGAGATTAAAAAAAAAAGTAGCCTTACAGTATAGGGGATCTTTTTTGCATGGGAGAAACTTCTCAGCTACAGTTTGACTTTCAGGTACTTCCATTATAAAGATGTTGCTTCAAAATTGATTGAGAGTGGAGGAAGCCTTCAGCTTTAATGTTGTAAAATAAATAACTACCTATGAGATAATCACTGTTAAAATTGAGACATAATAAAATAATAGTTAATATTTATAGCACAAATGATACTTTATGAAATGCCTTTGCAGGTATTCTTTTGTTTCATTTTTACAGCAACTTTGCATTCCAAAAAAATATGATTATTCTCATTTTACAGATGATTAAAAGAGGCTCAAAGAGATGATAGATAGATAAACAAAACTATAGGGACTTCAAATAGATGAACCAAACTATGGGTATTTATATGTAAGCATCTTTATGTGGAAAAGATATATTGTAAGCCTTCCATAGTTTGAGATAAAAACTTATCTCAAAATAATTCAGGTAGGAAGTCGTATAGCCAGGATTCAAACATAGGCCTTTTGACTCTAAATCCCATTCTCCTTTGCAAATAAGCAGTGATATTCTTCTTAGGGAGAGATGCCTTTTCCCTGGTCTTTAGCAAATAAACATGTATGTGTGTCAAGAAGTGTAGCAGGATGAATAAATTTTCACTTAAAACCTTATGCTGACTTTAATTGCTTCTGTATTTTGTTTAAAAAAAAAAAGCAGGGAAGGGTGGAGGGCCTAGTTTAAATCATACCAACTGAAAACGAAATTCTTATACACTCATTAAAGAGAAGAGAGAAAGGAAATTGAAACCTTAAAGGCCTCTGCCAGCTCTTCTGTTGAACCAAAGGGTTACATTACTCTTTATTTTGGAAAAGTCTATTAATGAGTCTTTGAAAACGCAAAAGTAGATCCAAACTGAGTGGAAGAGTGGAAAAATAAGTTATTCTGTATAATAATGTGAGGGAAATTGGACCTAATGAGGGGAACAGTGGACTGTGTAGCAATGTGGTAGATGGACTCTTAAAAGCATTTAATATTCAGTTTTAAGTTTACCATCTGTGAAGTGCTAGCCCTCCATCAGCCTGGACCTTCTCGAAGTCTGCACACACAGATACACATGCAGATACACATTCATGCACACACATACGTATACACAAAAAAACGCTTTGCATCCAGGATTTGGGGAACAAAGAAAAAAGCTACATTTCATATTTGATTCACTGTGCAGCAGAAAGAAGAGTCATAGAAAGCAAGTTGTAGTTGGATTGAAAATTCAATGTGAAAATGAAATAATCAGAACATAAGTCCCTAGGAATCTGCCAAAGTGTGTAGGAAAGTATTAGACTTAAATCAGACCTTAAATCCCAAAAAATAGGTTAACCTCACAACAACTGCGTAAAAAATATATGTCTGGGTGAACGTATCCTTCATGTGTAGTTACTTATATTTAGAAAAGATGGATATAAGCCCTCCATAGTTTAGCCTATCCAATCATTTAACAAATATTTATTCAGTGTTATCAATTGCCAGGAATTACAGTTGGATGCTAATGTCTGGGAGAGTTACACATAGCTCGTTTTCTTAAGAACTGCATGGTTCATTGTGTGAGAAAGATAAGAAAATGACAATTTCCACTCAATGTAGTAAGAACAAAGGAAGAAGTGAGTTACAGTGCTGTGAAAGTGCAGAAAAGAGACATCAAATCCAGTTTTAAGATCAGAGCTATTTGGTAAATATACCTCTTAGATTTTTCAGAACGAACCCAATTTCAAATAATTTATCCCCAGAGATGTGTTTAAAAGTGTCAGTTCATGTACCCCGACAAGTGATTTGAAAATTTGACTACCTTTCTATAATCTACCAGGAATTTATCCATCTTTATGTTTTTTCACCTTTAAAATCACTTTTGGAGTATCAATACATGCCAAGATGGAACATGTTCATGTCCTTAAAGAAATGACATAAAATGAATACAATTGCTTCCATAAAATAATAAAAAAAACACCTCCAAATTATTTCATGTGGCCACATTAGCTTGCTACTAAACCCAAAGACATAACACAAAAAGAAAATATAGGGCATGAATATAAATTTAAAATCCATAAAAATAGAGTATAAACTATGAACAAATAAAATTAAGCAATGCATACAATAAATAATACATCATGATAAAATTGGGTTTATCCCAGAAATGCAAAGTTGTTTTAACATTCAAAATCCAATCAATATGATTTGTTATATTAACAGACTAAATGTAATTCATTATATTAACAATGTATTCATTATATTAACAGACTAAAGAAGAAAACCTACATGATCATTTCAATAAATGCAGAAAAATCAATTGAGAACATTTGTATCCATTAATGACATTTTTGAAAAAAAAGGCCCCTTGGCAATGATAAATGCACAGGAACTTCCTTATCTTGATAAAAGTCATGTACCAACAAAATATACATAACAGAATACTTAATGGTGAAAGACTAAATGATTTTTTTCTAAAATCAGAAATAACACAGATGCTTCCACTACTCCTATTCAATATTGTGCTGTGATATCTAATCAGTGCCATGAAGTGAGGGGAAGAAAAAGGTATATAAATTAAAAATTTAGGTATATAATTTATAAATTATAAAGAAGAAAGAAAATACCCTCTGTTTGCAGATACTGTGATTGTATATATCAAAAATCCAAGGTAATCTACAAAAGAGCTCCTAGAAATACTAAATAAGTTTAGCAAGGTGCTAGGGTTTAAGGTCAATATACAAAAATTAATTGTATTCCTATATATTAACAATGAATTATTGGAAGTCAAAATTAGAAGCAGTGTCATTTACAGTAACATAATAAACATAAATTTTTTTAAAAGTATATAGAACCAATATGATGAAAAATACAAAACACTGATAAAAACAATCAAAGATCTAAACAAATGAAGAGATATACCATATCCATGGATTAGAAAAGTCAATATTGTTAAGATATCAATGTTTTTCAACCTCATATATAGAATCAATGCAATCCCAATGGAAATCCCACAGCCCTTTTCTAGATATTGACAAGCAGATTCTAAAATTGATATGGGAAGACAAAGGTAATAAAATGACCAAATTATTTCTGAAGAAGAAAAAAGCCAGAAGATTCATATTACCTCATTTCAGGACTTACTATAAAGTGACAGTAATTAGCCAGGCATGGTTGCTCATATCTGTAATCCCAGTGCTTTGGGAGGCAGAGACAGGAAGATCACTTGAGGTGAGGTCAGGAGTTTTAGATAGTAATTAAGATAGTGTAGTACTGGTAAATAGATAAATCAAATAGAATAGGCAGTTCATAAATAGACTCACTCGTGTATGGACAATTGATTTGTGGCAAAATTGCAAAAGAAATTTGTGGATAAAGAAGAATCTTTTACTAATGATGCTGGAACAATTGGATATTCCTATGTGCAAAAAAATTCATCACAGTCTGTATCTTATCTTTCATATGAAAAGTTAACTCAAAATTGATCTAGATGTAAATTGTAAAACTATAGGAAAAAACATAGGAGATCTTTGTGCCCTTAGGTTAAACAAAGAGTTCTCAAACATGATACCAAAGGTGTGATTCATAAAAGGAAAATCTTGATAAGTTGAACTTTATCAAGATTTAAAACCTTTGACCTATTAAAATACAAGCCATAGACTAGGAGAAAATATTTCCAACTCATCTACCTGACAAGGGATGAGTACAAACTCATCTATTCTTGTAAACAGAATCCACAAAAAATTCTTAAAATTTAACAATGAGAAAACAAACCATTCAATTTAAAAGTGGGCAAAAGATCTGACTAGACACTTCACAAAGCATATATGTGGATGGGAAATAAACATATAAAAAGATAATCACATTATTGAAAATATAAAGAGACACCACTATATATCTAATTGAATGGCTAAAATATAAAAAACTAACAAAATAAAATGCAGTTAGGATGTGGAGCATCTGGAAATCTCATATATTTACTGGTAGAAATAAAAAGAAGTACAGCAATTTGAAAATAGTTTGATAGTTTCTTATAATTAAAAATATACTTACCTTACTACCCAGTAATGGCACTCCCTAGGTATTTACCCAAGAAATATAGAAACTTATCCTAACACAGAAATTTGTATGCAAATATTTATCAGTTTTATTCATAGTTACCAAAAACTGAAAACAACTGAGCTGTCCTTCAATTTGTGAATGAATGAACGAATAAACAAATTGTATGCAGCCACACAATGGAATACTATTCAGCAATGAAAAGGAATGAACTATTGCTTCTCACAACAACATGGATCAATTTCAATTTTGTTAAGCAAAAAATTAAAAATAAAAAAGCCATACTCGAAAGACTACATATTATACAGTTTTATTATATGACATTCTGAATAGGAAAAACTGTGGACACAGAAAACAAATCCATCTTTGCCAAAGTTTGAAGCTAGATGAAGTTTTGAATACAAGGAGGTAATAAAGATAATTTTTTTTTTGGTAAAGAACTATTCTGTGTTATGAGTGTAATAGTGGATGTATAACTCCATGAATGCATAGAATTTACACTACACAGTGAATTTTACTGCATGTAGCTTTTTTTAAAGGCCTACATGCTCCTGAACATACAGAAAAGTGAAAGACTATTAACACTTGATCCCCAGAAAAAGCTAACAGAAAACCACGCCCAAACACACAAATCCCTAGACCGTTATGAAAAAGTTAATATCTAAGTTTTGTATAAGTTTTCATAATGGCGTATGAAATTAAATTAACAGTCAATATTTCCATACCTAGTTTTAACCTTTAACTCGAAATGCATGTGATTTAATCCAGCGATAAAGCTCACTGTGCAGACAGAACATTTCATTAGCCGTCTTAGAATCACTGCACTTCTGAATAGAACATTTGGAGGCACTTAATGGAAAGGTGTTAAGTTCATTGACTTTGTTATTATTACCATAATTAAGGCAAAATATAGCCAGCTAAAAAGGTCTTGCCAAGATAATGAACATTTCTTAATTACCTCACTGTCTGTACAAACCAACTTTCTTAAATGCAAGTTCCCCTCGTCATACTAAGCACTTAATCAGAAAGAAACTTAAAGGGGAAACCTAGAATTTGAGAAATTGGAAGAAACTATAGGAATTATAGAATTAGATCAAGTCCTTCATTTTATAAACTTGAAATATTAAGTGTCTTTGTATTTTATATTTATGATATATTATAATATTTTGACACCCTAATAACCAGCAGGAGAGACTGTTCCTCCCAACCCCAGCTGAAAGCACGACTTTGAAGTGCAAACTAACAAATCCAGAGCCATATCTCCTCTATCAGGCCCTTGCACCTCAGGAAGCAATATTCCTCTGCTCTAACCATCCCAGGGCCAGGTACCAGGCACTAGAGACCACCCCTAACCCTGTATCCCAAAGTCCACGAAAATTGTTCATACTTGTCAATACAAAACTATTTACCCTGCACTGCTTTGCCTTTCCCACGATACCCCATGACCCAAGTGCTCTTTTTGTTCCAGTCTTTTGCCTCCTGACAGCCTTGGTATCTTTCCCATATGGACCTGCATGGTGTGCTGTGAGGTCTTTTCCCAGAAGTGACTATGAGAACCCAACAATTTTGGCAGATTAGAAATCACCCTGAAGACTAGACATATCTTTAGGACTTGTGAGTATAATAAACTCTGCTTTCTCCTAAGCCTCTCTTGTGTCTCCTCTTGGGGCCACATTTGACTGACCATCTCATGAAAGAATACAAACTGTCTTATCTTGTAAAATGTGGGATATAGACCTTAAGCTCTTATGATAATTTCATATGGTTTCAGACTAGAATATGAAACATGAATCATCTGTATATGAAATAGGCAGAGAAGAACAGGCTGAAATAAAATGTATGAATCTAGGGACTTTGCTTTTAAAAATGTGTGCATTTTGTTGGTGCATTTTATAATTAGTTCTGGTTCTGTAGATTGGCTTAGAACTCAGGGTGGTGTTTTCTGCAAACATGCAAAAGAGACAACAAACCCCACCCAAACCCTACACCCTCATACTCCCATCCCAGGCCTAGTACTATCTGCACCAATGAGACAAGGTTTTTACAGCATCCCAGGAAATAAAGTCACAGAAAAAGAATGGCAGTGACCTAAGAGCATATGAGAAGACTCTCTTGATAATATTAATTTTCAACTTTTTCTCATTTGTCTAATGGAGGACAGAAGTAAATGTGCATTCCCAGAGAGGTTAGGGCACACCCCAAAGTAGCCTGAAGAAGTTATTTTAAAAATAACATTGTTATTTTAAAAATCCATGCAAAATTTGCACTCTGCTTTATAATTTACCAATGATTGTTTCAATATACAAATAAAAATTTCCACAAAACAAAAATCACCCATTTCTAGGAAGTTTGTTAAATATGAGCAATGTTTATCCTTTAGCTCTTCATATTATTTCCCCCAAGCACACATACTCCAACGTAATAAGCACAGAAAAATTGTGTTATAAAGACACACACAACATCCAACACAATAATCTGATGAAATTGGGATTTCTCTGAATTGTGGAAGCAGAGGTAGGTCCACGCTAGCACACACATTCGCATAGAAGGATCAACATAAGCATTACACTTTACTTTGCAATGTTTAATCTTTTTCTCCTTTAAGAGAGAGTCCTTCTTCAGTGTCGCCTAAACACTGGTAACCCTGGAGAAGTTGTGACAACTCTCAATATTCACTTCACAAAATTGTGAATTGCTTTTCCCAGAAGTGACTATGAGAGCCCAACAATCTTGGCAGATTAGAAATCACCCTGAGACTAAACGCATCTTAAAGTCTTATCCACATATTGCAGGACATAGAAGGTGAGCATTAAGATAGGTTGATACTTTCCTTTTTTAAAAGAAGAGAAAATAACATTGAAGAACTCATCAGGTGCAAAGCACTGCGTTAAGGCATTTTATATTCAATCCCTCATTTATTCTCCATTACAAACATATCCCTCTGTGTCCACGTTGAACATATTTTTCAGATGATCACACTGAACCTGAGATTTAAGTCCACGCAATTTAGTAGCAGAGGCAGGGTTTAACCTCCATTCTCCCACACCCCAAACCTTTGTATTTTATGGCAGAGTCTGTGTATCTATTGCACTATGCTCCTCTCTTATTTGGCCACAAAGATCACATTTGTTATCACTAGGCAGGTGTAATAGTAATTTTTTGCCCTGCATCAGATTATGTGCCTTCAGAACAAACTTCTAAATCCAATTTTGACTAGAAATTGTTCAAAGCTGTCTACTGTGATTGTTTTCCTCATATTATCTGCAGAAATCAATTTGACATTATTTAGTAACATTGAAGAAACACATGCTATATGACCATTAAGTCCACTTTTGGGTAGGTACTTCAGAGAAACACAGACAAATATTCACCAAGATCCCTGCTTAATAATGTTGCAGTGAGCTGAGATTGCGCCACTGCACTCCAGCCTGGGTGACAGAGTGAGACTCTGTCTGGGAAAAAAGAAAAAAAAAAAAAAAAAGAATGTTGAGAACACTGTGGTTTGTCATAGCTCCAAACTGAACACAGCCCAAATGTCCATTGACTGTAAGATAGGTAAATAAACCATAGCAATTCATAACTCCATTCAGGAACACTATGTAAGAATAAAAATTAATTAGATACATAACATGAATTCACCTTTCAATCCTAATGTTGATCAAAACAAGAAAGACATAAAGGAATTGTTACAGTATGCTTTATATTACATAAAGTTCAAAAACATGCAAAACTAAACTATATCATTCAGGAATGTTTGCATATGTGGTTAAAGAACTTTTTTAAATCAAGGGATTAATTACCATAAAATTACTTAAAGGAGATATTCTGAAGGGAGAGAAGGTGGTCTAATGGGGCAAGGCCTCACAAAAATGGCTTATTACTTGACTTGGATTGTGATTATACAAGTATTTACTCTATAATTATTATGTACTTTTCAATATGTCTGTTTTATTTCAAAATTGCAAAATGTTTACAAAATTAAACATCTAAAAAGTAAAACTCTTGGGAGGTCATTTCATTCTACCCTATAGTAAACTCTGACCTCTCAGTTCCTCACCTGACCTCTCACTTTAGTTATTCAGGTGTTGAGATGACTAACACTGCAGATGAGAATAAGATAAACATGAGGACTACCAAATGAAGCAGTTTCTGAAATTATTCAAAGTAGAAAATAAATATACATGTAAGACTATATGTAGATTAGACAACAGAATTCTCGTTTATTGAATGGAGCGTATGTGCCATGACAGAAACACACTAATGCACACAGAAACTTATGAGCAATATAAGCAATATATCAGTCTTTTCCCTTTTCTACATAGGGAAAAAGTCAGTACTAAGGTGATTGTATGTAATGAGCGCTTATACACAAAGACCTCCAAGAGGTAAGTTTTCATCTAAATTTTAAGGAACAGCTATGCCTTGACAAAGAAAGTAAAGGGGCATTCACCATGGAGAAGTATATGACATAGATCTAGCAGGAGTTAGTAGGTGTCAGTCAAAATTGAGTATGGAAGATTGACTTGGCTGGAGTAGAGTAGCTATAGTATAAAGTGATATTTGCAATATAAATAGTATCAAAAAGAATCAAGTGACAGGGGTGTGTGTGTGTGTGTGCACACGTGCATAGAGGAAAGAGGCTGGACATGATGGATCATGGCTGTAATCCCAACACTTGGGAGGCTGAGGAGGGAGGACCACTGAGGCTGGGAGTTCAAGACCAGCCTGATCAACAGAGTGGGCCCCATCTCTACTAAAAATTTAATAAAAAAAAAAAATACCTGGGCACAATGGCCACACTTGTAGTCCCAGCTACTCAGAGGCTGCGAGGATCTCCTGAGCCCAGGAGGTTGAGGCTGCAGTGAGCCCAGGAGGTTGAGGCTGTGGTAAGCCAAGATCACATCACTATACTCCAGCCTGGGTACCACAGGAAGAGAAGAAAGGAAGGAAAAGAAAGAAAAGAAAAGAAAGAAAAAAAAAAGGAAGGCAGGAAGGCAGGAAGGAAGGAAGGAGGGAGGGAGGAAGGGAAGGAGAGAAAGAAAGAAAGAAAAAGAAAGAAAGAGAGAGAGAGAAAGAAAGAAAGGAAGGAAGGAAAGAAAGAAAAAGAAAAGACAAACATTCTCAATCTTAAAATACACGAAGACTGGAATAGGTTCTTCACAAAAGAGGATTTCAAAAAGCCAATAAACATATAAAAACATGCTCATGTTAATTAATTAGCAAAAAAAAAAAAAGCCCATACAAAACAAAGCTAAACTGAGTTCCCACCATACACACATCAAATTGACTAAAATGAAAAAAATCAACAACGCCATGTACTGGCAAGGACGTGGGACAAATGGAACTTTCTCACTGCCAAGTGAGGTGTCAGAGCACCAGCATCAGAAAGTGGTTGACTCATGGGTAGTAATAACAATTTACTGATGACAGTATAGGGTTGAAAAGGAAAATTTTAGTAGATAAGACACTGCAGAAGAGTGCAGCAGGGCGCCTGTGCAAGAGAGGACTGAGTGCGTCACAGTGGATTTTTCCTTAGGGGTATTTATGGACCTTAAACGGGAGCTTCAGGGTGATTTCAACTATATTGGCTGCATAAGTCATGACAGATGATTACATTTGTAGACATTTTGGTGCCTTGATGTCAGTAAGGGTTGCACAATGATTTTTGACATGTATACATTTCAGAGATGTATAGAAATTCCAGTTACTTATGAATCTTGGGGAAAGAAACCTGGTACCAGATGTTGGCTTCAGATAATAAGGAAGTGTAATTACTTCTAAATTCCTCAGATAAAGATTTTTGCCTGTGGATGGTCTGCTTGGTAGCCACTAGGTGATCTTTGCTGTCCTCACTCACTTTTCTGGTAGTCTTGTAAATTGGAATAATTTTGGAAAATGTTTGGTAGTATCTACCAGAGCTAAACATATGTTCTATGACCCTGCAGTCCTGCTCCTGGATATATACTCAACAGAAATTAGTTCTATGTTCATGAAAAACTTGTACAAGAATGTTGACAGCAGTTTTATTCAAATAGCCAAAAACTGGAAATGACCCAAATTGCCCATCCACAGTAAAAAGAGCAAATAAATGATAGTATAGTCATACAATAAAATACAATAGAGCAACAAAAAAGAACAAGTTACTGATTATGTAACTATATAAATGAATCTCACAAAAAAAAATGTTAAATGAAAGAAGTCAGACTTTATTTAAAGAGTATATATTTACATATTATATACATTCACAAAAGAAGATTTCATTTCCATTTATTTGATGTTTAGAACCAAAAACTTGTCTACAGCCATAGAAGTCAGAACAGCGCTTAGCTTTGGTGGGAGAAAACCTACCCAGGCAAAGGCATCGTGAGTCATTCTCTTCCCCTGCACACACTCTATATCTTGATCTAAGTAGTAGTTACATAGGTTCACACACATGCAAAAATGTACTGGGCTCTACACTTAATATTTATAACTTACTGTAGTTATACCTCAAGAAAAATAAATTTAAAGACTGTAGCAACCAAAATAAAAAATATCAAAAGAAGTGAATGAAAAAGTGCAGGACTGGCAAAAAAGGGTAAATAAATTATTTCTTTACCGATAAAGCATTAATGCTTCCCTTTACATTTTTATGTTGGTCATATAATTATTAAAATTTTATAAAAGAAGATTTTTAATCACATACATCCCCAGTTATAACTCAACCCTAAAACATGTTTTTATTTTTTCAAGTTCCCTTGCATAATATCCTTTTCCATTGATCTATATACAACTTTAGATAAGGAGTCATTCTGGACACAAATTCTGTATAGAAGAAATCAGGATTTGCAATCAGAGAATCTAATTTGAATCCTTGTTGGACTATTAGTTGTGTGATCTCAGCCAAATTACCTAATCTTTCTAAATCACAGTTTGCTCACTTATAAAAGGGAAGAAAAATGTTCTTTACCTCATAGAATTGTTGTGAGAATTAAATTAGATAATGTGTATTTATAAGCACTGCTCAAATGCTTGGTAATTTACATTAATGTTGGTGATCACAGTGTGGATACGATTCTTCATTCTGCTCTTCTCATTTCCTCTATAATTAGCATTTCCACAATAGTACATAATCTACATAGTGGCCTACCTAATTTCCATTCCCTCCTCATTTCACCAACAGGAACTCAATTTTATTTGAGATTGGCACTGTGCCCAGCCATGATAAATCATGACTGATTTATGCCAATGATGGCAAATCTGTTTCCTACTTTCCCAGCCTTCCTTTCAGCAGGGTGTGGGGTCATGTGACTAAATTCTGACACTGAAACCTAAGGGGAAATGCACTGGGAGAGAAAGGGGTGCTTCTGAAAAGGCATTCATTTTACTAACAAAAGGAATGGACCATGCTGGCCCTCCTCTTCTCCCACTTCTTTCTGTCTTAAACCCAGATGCACCCTTTAGAGCTCTAGAAGCCATCTTGTGCATGCAAGAGAAATGCTTACAAATTTCAGAGACATCAGCCCTTGACACACCTGGGGCACCGACCTCTGGACTTCTTAAGTCAGAAAAATAAATTCAAGTTTCTAGAAGCCATTGTTAAGGTTTCTGTTATTGCAGTTGAAAACATTCCAAACTAATATAATGATTTCAATCCTTTTGGAAAAGTTCATCAACTTAATATAATGAAATTAGTCATTTACTTTTTGCCAGAAATTTACATTGTTTAGTTCCACAAACATTTACAGATGGTCGCCTATGTATCAGTTGTCTGTGTTACCGAATAAATAAGACACATTCCTTCCCATGAAGGAACTGACAGTGTTTTCAATTTTGCTCTACTAAAAAAATTCCAAGCTGAAAATCATTATGCATAGAGTTTCTTTGGAGTTATTTACATAAGAAAAAATACTCTCCCCCGCATCCACCCACTGTGCTCCCACTGACTTTCTACTAGTTTCCGAAACATACCAAGCTCATTTCATTTTAGTAAATCTTCATTAGCAGAATATTCTTTCTCCAGATCAGTGCTAAACTGGCTGTTTCCTGTCACTGAGAGCTCAAACTAAATGCCTCTTCCTGAGAATGGTCTTTTTCTTCAATCACACAAATGCAGTCATCCATCATAGCATCCTTTTTAATTCTCTGCAGAGTATTTATTTATTTTTTTTGCTTATTTATTCACTTTTTTGTTGTTTACTCCTGTACCTCCACTCCACTGCTAGAATACAAACCACCTGTAAGAAATGAGTTTGTTGTGAATGCCTCTGCATCCCCTAGAACAGGGGTCAGCAAACCACAGGCTGCAGCTAAATCCAGCCAGCTGTCTGTTTTGTAAATAAAATTTCATTCGAACATGGCTATGTGTACTAGTTACATATTGTCTATGGCTGCTTTTGTGCTACAAGGACAGAGTAGAACAGTTCCAACAGAGACTAGATGTCCCACGAAGTCTAAAGTAGTTGCTATCTGACCTTTTACAAAAAAAGTTTGCTGATCCTAGTCCTAGAAGAATGCCTCACACAAAATAAGCACTTAATAAATTCCCCAGAAATATTAACATTTTGTCTTAAAGGCTGTTATTTGTAAGTTTTCTCATTCTGTTGGTCTATTTGTTCCTAATGATGCTATCAGTCCTGTTTCAGCTGGATTGCTCTTTACTGGAATTGCTTCATTGACAGGAATTCCACACCAAACTTTCAGAAGGAACAACTCATCAACTTGGATCAGAAGATTAAAGGTTTAGCACAATATTCTTCAAATCACAGGGGCATCTCAAAGGCAGAATCAAATGTCTTTCTCATATTTAGGTCAGCAGCATAAATAAGATTCCACGTGCATGTTTTTTTTTTCTTTGTATATCATTTCATTCTTAGGCTATGTTCCATCATGGACATACAGCCATATGATTGGTTTTGGTTGGGTGAACTTCTATTTTAGGTTCAGGAGTCCACGTGCAGGTGTCACAGATCCTTAGGGTGCTGCTTTTATAGCCAGAAACCTCTGTGGTTGGTGACACCTTTTCCCAAGTTTTGCTTTGCTTGGGCCCGCTGGGCTTGTTTGACCTGGCAGATTGTGCTCGGGTCATGCTACTGGCCTGGATGTCATGCCTGCCAAGGGTGAGCCAGGCATGGAGCACTGAGGGGTGTGTGAGTAAGCATGCATCCAGCCACTGCACACAGCTAGGCATGCCAGCTGTGGTGTGGCAGGCATTTCCAGGCTCCAGCACAGGCCACAACATTGTGTGAGGCAGCAGCTGGATCAGGCATGCCAAAAGTGACTTCCACTGTGGGCACCAGGGAACACAATGGCATCCAGAAGCTCAGACATGCCAGGAACTGCAGAGCCCCAAAGAAGGTGTCACAGCCCTGGCTCAGGGAGCTCCTAGGTCTGAGTTCCCCAAAGTGCTGCAGCCCTTCTCTCCTTCCCATTCCCCACAATGTGGAGAGCAGGGGGCTACTTGTGTTATAGCACTTTCAGTCCCACCATTCAGCGAGTTCCAAGTTCTTGTCCCTTGTCCAGGAAGAATGAGGTAGGCAGGCAACTGGAGGGTGAGCATGGCAGAGAGGAGATTCATGGAGCAAGAGAACAGCTCTCAGAAGACCTGGAGTGGGTAGCTCCTTTCTGCAGCTGGTAGTACGGACATCTCTGTGAGTCTGGCTGAGTCTGCAGCTTTTATAGACTTTTACAGACTTTGGAAGGGAGAAAGTGCATGCTGATTGGTTCATAGGTGGCTATGGGCACCAGAAAAAGCAACATAAGTTCTCAGGTTGGGCCACAGACTCCATGTTTCAGGCCCTCCCTGCCTTGAAGGTGGGGCTTCACTGGAGACCCACCTCTTTCCACCCAGAGGCCTGTCTTCCTCCTGCCACCATCAATCATGTCATTCCTTTTTCGGCACTCAGGCTGTTTGTGCAGAGGGGCGCCTGCAGGCCCATACCCAGCCACCCTCAGCCCCACTTCAGCCTCCTTCCCGTGCTTGTCAGTGCCCAAAGTCTGGAGGAGGCCAAGGCAGCAGGGGGCTGGTGTGTCAGCACCACCCTGAGCATGCACACACTTGGCTGGATTGCAACAGCACCTGGGCTTGGCCTCAACTTTGCTCCCAAATTGGTGCAGGCTTAGAGAGAGGCCAGGCAGCATGAGCAGGCACTTCCTAGCTTGCAGGGGCTCTTCCCGGGTCTCACGAGTAGTACGGAGATGCCTGGGTCCACAACCATGGCTAGGAAGCAGCAGCCATGCCCAGGAGGGCAGTGCTGCCACCCCACCAACTTGGAAAGGCAGTGTGGCTTCCGCCTGTTCCCAGCTCCCGCTGGCTCCATGGAACATGCTGTTGGTGTCTTCGTAGTGGCCACTTTGGATAGGCCGCCACTGTCATCACAGGTTTGTTACATAGGTAAACTCATGAAATGGGGATTTGTTGTACAGGTTATTTCACCATCCAGGTACCAAGCTTAGTACCCAGTCGTTATTAGACCTTCATTTGTCAACCCAAATTATACTACCAACAAGTGAAATATCTAAATTTTTTATCACAGACAATTAAAATTGTGTTCTAAATAATACTAACATCTTCATTTGATTTTCAAAGAAAAAAAAATAGGTTGCTGTTTAATTCAGATTTTTTTCATGCATTTATTTTTATCACTGAAATAAAATAAAACTGCTCTGAGCCCAAGTTAGGGAACCAGCTCCCATATCCATTAGTCACTTTTTTGTTTTCGCTTCTTAGGAATATAACTTCTAATAAGTTTTGACATTAAATATTGAAAGCTTAACTCTCAGAGGACTGATCTTGAAAATACATTTCCCATATTTTTCCTTGCTGCTGAGACCTTAAAGTGCACTACTAGGTGTATCCAGGGCAGTTCTAGTAACAATTTATCTTTGGCAGGTTGTAGGTGTGGAGAGGGTTGGGGGGAATTTGCATGCAAAACAAGTTGTATTGTGAGCACATTATAGCTCCTCTTCCATCTACCACAGAACCTCCACGAAAACCTCTGAGATTCTGTGTAGGGTTTCAGAGTCTCTCTTTGGAGGATCTATTGCTTATGTCCCAGGCCAAATCAACCTGTTCTGCTTTTCTTTTCCCCAACTCTACCTCTTTGACATCTACCTGATTTATGCCTCCACCAAGTCCTTTCAGATTAAGGTTTTGTTTAGTGTCTGAGCTTCTCTCCTAAGCATTGTCTCTGGGTCCACTTTATCTCTATGATGTGGCCCTCAGGCTAGACTCACCCTATGGCCACATTCAGCCAGGTTCCCAGATTCTTGTCCTGTGGGGTTTGGTAAGGGAGTTACAGCATTCAAATCAATATGTAGAAAGCTCATCTAGTCTCAAAGTTTAATGTATTGCAGAAGCCTGTTGTTCCCTGTGGTAGAGGCAGTACAGCTCATTCTGCTCTCTCCAGAAGTATGATGAAAACAGAGAAGAATAACCAATGACTCTGCTTCAACCCCTGCTCTTTAATGTTTCAAGAATTGTCATAATAAACTTCAGACTCTCAAAGTATAGCTAAATCAAGTAGTTGGAAAGATCACTGTCTTCAAAGGACTCAAAATTTATAAATTCATGCTGCATTATATAATTCATTTTGAAACTATGATCTTTGGTGATAATTCCATTCAGCATTTTCAGAATTTCTACTTGGTATGTTCATGTGTTTGTGTGTTTCCTTTGTATATTCTGCAGATATTTCAAATAAGTACTTATTTCAAATTCCTAGACCCAGTCTTTCGGGAATAAGTTATCACTTGGCATAATCTTAGATCACCATGTTATTCCCCAAAGTAGATTACTACATGGCTCACTAATCCTGTGAGATGCTCAAAGTTTAAGACAGAAATTCTCTTATCAAATACTATTATACACTTAGGAAATTCTGGATTCTATACCACTCTTTTCATTGGTGCCTGTGAATTGCAATAGTAAAGAAATCTGTTTAATTTGTTTACCTGCCATTTCCCAAAATTATTTAGTCATAAACTTGATTTTAAATACTTACTAGCATTCCATAGATCACACTGTGGGAAAGGAGGGTCTATTTCAGCTGGACAAGTTCAAATGTTTTCAATGTCCAGGTATGTAAATAAATGTGGAACGCAGCCTGATATAAGACAAGAGGGAAAGTTGAGAGATGTGGAACTAGTGGGGGAACTTTGCTCTCCTAAAAGCATTCAAGACCGAAGTACTAAAAACAAAGAACAGATTGACAGAGACAGAAAGAGACCAAGAAACAAATCTTTGAGTCAATTGAAGCACAACTATGGAGAAGATTCAGCTTTTAAGCTACCAGTTTTCAATTCCTGACCTCAACCATCCTTCATGTAACAAGTGACAATAATTCAGGAGCATAACGAGAGTCTCAGAAGAAATAACTTACCCAGTCCACCCTATAATTGTTGTTCTTTTTTTTATTTCAAACTGGGTATGATTTGGGGGCTCATGTCATTACCAAGCACCTATCATTGCATTGGGCACAAGTTACGTTATTTGCTCCTATTTTATAGATAAGTAAATTATTTCATCTGCCCAAGGCAGGCAAAACAAAGCTGGAGTTTGATCTCAGTTCTTTCTCTGCCAAAGCCTATGTTCTTCTCATTGTGTTATGCTTCCAGTCTGGCAGGACAGGGATGTGGCACTTCATGTGAGAAGAGTAACACATATGGCAAGTAACAGAATCTTTAACTATTGTGTTGGGCCTGACAGAGTTGAGTTACCATGCATTTTCCAAAAGGAATCAACTCACAGGTCCTAAAAAAAAAAATAGCAGCAATTGTAATAATGGTAGAACTACCACTGGTAAACACGTACAATGGACTAAGGCCCATATTATTAATATTATTGATATTATCTCTATATTCTACATCAAGACAATATTATGCATATTACTTCCTGTGAACACAACACCCTTCAAAATAGGTATTAAATACATTTTTGATGAAAAAATAAACTGAACCTGAGAAAAGCTCGGCAAATTTTCAAACTGAGAGAGCTTTAATAGCTGAGATCTGATTGCCCTGCTTTTTCTTATAACAAAACTCCCTCTTATGTTGTAAACCTAGGTTTTGGAATAGGAAAGTTATTTTTTTTATTCCCTTAGTAGGATATGTCTATATTCAAAGTCCCTTTTTTCATTCAGGTAGACTCTGACAATTTAAATATTGCTTTAACATATGTAATCTCTACTAATGGTTTTGTGGTAGAGAAGGCGGATTTCAAACCCCCTACATTCCAGGTGCAGAATCTGAGACTCAGTGAAGTTGAAATGTGTGTATAGCAGAGCCTGGACACAAACCCAGATTTTCTGATTTTCATCATCATTCATGATTCCCAACACGCTGCACAGAGGCATATTACTTAGCTCCCATTTTACATGTAGATGGAGGCCCAGAAAAATTGCAAGTCACAGGTAAAAGAAACAGTTGTAGATTTACCTATGACTATTATGGTTGAGAAAATTTCAGACTTCTGACATATCGGAATAATTATTTAACAATTATCCTTAATCTAATGCAAAATTTTTATAGCATTTAGCCACCATTGTACTTTCTTTGATCTCTACTTCAAGGCAGTAAATATCTAAATTGTTACTAACACACACACACTGTAAGAATAGAATAAATTTGTAAACTTTTAAAATCCCCTGATTATTGATACACAGGACAACTTGGATGAATTCAAAGGGCCTTGGATGGAGTAGGGAAAAAAAAATTTCAAACATTTACACTCCATATGATTTCATTGAGGGAACATGTTCAAATGACAAAATTATAGAACTAGAAAACAGATTAGTGTGTGCCAAGGATTAGGGATGTAAGTGGAGAGTGATGGGGAGGGGAGGTTGCAATGGATGTGACTATAAAGGGGTAGCATGAAGATTTCTTTTTTTGAGACAGGATCTTGCCCTGTTGTCCAGGCTGGAGTGCAGTGGCACCATCACAACTTACTGCAGCCTCGCCTCAACCTCCTGGGCTCAGGTGATCCTCCCACCTCAGCTACCTGAGTAGCCTAGACTACAGGTACATGACAGCATGCCGGGCTAATTTTTGTATTTGTTTCTAGAGACTAAAATTCCTAGGCTCTAGCGAGCAGCCGGCAGCAGCCCCCCACAGGTCGGGGATTACAGCCAGGAGCCACTGTCCCCAGCCTGCATGAGGAATTTCTGAGGTAACAGAGCAGTCTTGTATCTTCGTTGTGGTGATAGTTACAAAATCTACATGTGATAACATTGCGTAGAGCTACACACACACACACACACACACACACACACACACACACACACAAGTGCATGTGAACTGGTAAACTCTGAATAAGCTCTATGAGTTGTACCTATGCCAATTTCCAGGTTTTGATATTATACTAGTTATGTAAGACAATTGAGAGAAACTGGGTAAAGGATATACAAAACTTATCTGAATTATTTTTACAGTTTCCTGTGAATCTATAGTTATTTCCAAGTTTTTAAAAACATGTTTACTTTTCTGCTCTTAGCAGAGGACCTTGTTAGATTGCCAGCACCTTAGATTTTACCAACCATACCTTGGGCAAATCTTCCTCCTTTCTCAAAAGCCCCTACCCTACAGGAGAAGTGCATAGGTTCTCAGAGCTGCTGTCAAATGTATCCCATATCTAATCAGACTGCTTTTATTTTTCAAACACATCCACAAATTAGAATTCAAGTTCCATATTTAGTATGACATCCTAATAAGACCATATGACAGGCATTCAGACCATAATTGGCTCCTTATGGTCTGAATCTTACTTACTTTTCCAACCTCAACTGATGCTCCTCCTCCCAACCCCCTCCCACAAAGTGAGTACTCTTGTGCTTGTGGTTCTGGTCATGTTCTTGGTTCTTTCTGGAATGCCCTTCTTCAAAGTCTTTCCAAGGGTACTCAGCTGTGAGTTCTCAGCACCCCTGCAGTACTGCCAGTAGCTGGGGGTATGAATGTCTCCAGAGACTTCTTGCTTTCCTCCACAGACTATTTTTTGAGACAGTGCAGCTCTGCTTCCAATAGGCCTTGCAGCTAAGGAGCAGCATATGTCAAGTCAAAAGCTCACCTCAGCAATAGCCTCATTGAATATGCCTCTCAGCCTCTCTCCCCAACCAAATTCCCAAACCTTCACCTTGGCCAAGTACTAAATCCACTTACCATTTTTTTACAGCTATCGTTCTGTGAGTCTAGAAGTAAAGCCTACCCTAAACTATTCCCAGAAGGAAAGGATATTGATTTTCACTCCCACCAGTTCAGTGTTTGCTGGCTACCACGTTTCCGAATCTATAGCAGATGATGGCAGTAACAAAGGGTAGCATTATGACTAGGATATGGAAATAATCAGCAAGACTTTGCCTATGCAGGTTACCTCTGGAAGGCTGAGAACAAACAGCTTAATTTCCATCATACAGCCCCAGGTTTTCATGAGCATTTATTTTAGAAGAGAATATAATACAGTATGGATACAACTTACCTAATGTATGAGCAAGGAAAGCAAAGAAAGCCCAGTGGCATTCTAGAACCCAGGACTACTAAGCCAATCCAGTCACACTGGTTGTTTATACTTAGGACCTTTTACCAGCTTTCATTCTTCTTTTCATTCCTACTTTTTCTTCCCTGGTGACTAATGCCTAGGACAAGTAATAGCACTCCTAAAGCAGGTAGTGTTTAAATAAAGTTATTTTGAGGGATTATTGAAGAGACACATCAGCATAAAAGAGTGGAAATATATATTTATGAGGTTGATTCTCATCCCACAGAGTACACATTTTTATCTATCCCCTGAGCTAACTTTTAACTAAGAGGAAAGTTCTGATTAACTTTCTCTTTAAAATCTCTTCTCATCATAACTGCACAAAGCTAGCTGGATAACCAAGCAATGCATATGGATAAGATAAAGAATTGTCAATCCTTTTAAATAATTTAGTAGCATATTAATCTTTGTGAACCTTTGGGGACGAGGTTAATGGCAGCCTTATTTTGGTTCTATGGAACCACAGAAATGTGTCCTGAGACACATTTCTCACCACAGGTAAAGAACTACAGCAATGGAAGCTCTGAAAAGTTTAAGTCCAAAAGTTAAACTGGAACTCAAATAATGTGAACCATTTGGAACTGGCCATACAAGAACATTCTGTGGAAGTATGGCTTTGTTTTGATGCTTCATTTCTTCGCAACCTTTTTTCCCACCAGTTAAATAATAACCCTAGAGCTTTGCCCATGACACCCAGCGGAAAAGGAGAAGATCAGACTATCAAAGCAGAGGGTACAATCCAGTGAATAGAATGGTTCCTTCCTTCCAGCCATCCACCTCTATTCAGCCATTCCCAGATAGTCAAGCTCCTCAAAGAGACATCAAAACAATGTAGATGCCTGGAAGTTATCTGGTCAACTTGATGATCCAAGTTAAAAATACACTAATACAGTATTTTATACAGATCAAAATGCTGGATATTACTGAAATGGCTTAGAAACGCAAATGCATGGAGCTCTTAGTGATTTCCTAATTCAATAAAGTTTTCAATATTTTGAACTCTAAATGCCCTAACTTTATAACTGCACCCCATGTATGTAAAATTCAAAGTCTACCTAATTGGGAAATGTTAAATCCACTCATTATTGATTACCTGATTAACCACCTTTATCAAAGAGTATTCTTGAAAAAAGGATTTTTAAATCTTTGCAAAACAATTTAATAACTAGTGGCTCAGATAGACATCTCTTGGGAATGAGTTCAAAGTACAATAAATCATGCTTTTCAGGAGAGCAGCCCTCTACTCATTGTCTTCATAAAGAATTGGCCAGTTCCAGGTTCAACAGGTATACCTTATATATTTGTATCTTCAAATTTACCTGATGGAGAATATTAATAAGGATTAGAGACTTTTTAGAAGTAAGAATTGATCTATACTCAACTTGGCTGAAATACCTCCTTTGGAAGACAGGACTGGTCCATCTGATAAGCAAGGAATTCCTAAACTCTTAAATTGAAGGGTGACAACCTATTCAAGGCAGTAATAAAAGAAGCAGAAGGATGCATATGAGCCAAAATCTTTGCAAAAGAGCTGAAAGTAAGAGACCATAGAAGCAATTTTTTAAATGCAAAATCCAAGATGTCAGAAATAAGAGGATATTTTAGAGGTCAAAAATTTGAAGTCAGACGGTCAGATCAGATGAAGACTACATCAAGAAGAAGTAAGGAAGATCCAAAGGGCTAACTTAAAAGAACATACAGGTATTTGTGCGTGCTTTTCCACTTGGGTAAGTAGGAAGAACATAACCAGCTGGCTTAAGGCATCAGCAGTAGGTGGCAGAAGACTTTGATCACACAGATGGAAAGAGTGTATGAGGTCAATCATCTCAAAATAGGTCATGGACTCTAAATGATTCTTCCAAGCCTTTGTCAAATCACCCCCGTAAAAAATAGATCACACAGGAATGGGCTCATGGCACAGCTAATTCAGAACCTGACCAATATTTTTAAAAATTTAGAAGTCTATGTTCTAAACCCCCTAGTTTAAAATTTATATTCAGGGTAAAAATACAAGTAAGTTTTCTTAATTTTCCTATCAATATGTTAACTCTTCCACTTATCAGTCTCCATCAAAAGTATATGAATCTCCCTGAATCAACAGCACAGGACAGTTGTACTTTCACTTAATATTATATTCTATTCATCTAATGTTCAAATTCTGAGACAACTGATACTTAGAGAAATAGGCTAAGAGACTCGATAAATATTCATTTCCCTCAATCCTCTAAGCGATATCCCTGAATCAAGTCAAATAGCCAGAAAACCTACGTGCAAAGACTATTATATTAGTTCCCTGTAGAAATGATTTTACAGGCCACTTTAGTAGTATGTCTTCTTATTGAGGAGACCAAAAATTTGTCATCTCTTGCAAAACTGCTATTGAAAAAATGATCTAGTATGTTATGTAACGTTCTCTATATAAAACATATGAAAACAAAATCAGTGCAAGGAAAGTGTTACGTCCCCTGGTAAACAGAACCACCCTATTACCCTTATTAGAAAAATGACAGTATTGAAATTTTCCACCATTATCTCCCAAAAGCTTAAAACTAACATTTTTTTTCATGTTCTCTGTTATGTATTTTTTACTCTTCTATGCTTGTCTTATTGGAAGCCCTCTTGAAGCCATTTTTGGAAAGAGGAAGCATACAGATTAATAGATCTTGCAATTAAATGTCCAGTATGTGGAAGGATCATTATTAAGTAGAATGATAATTATAGCTTCACAGTTGATTTAATTTATGAGTGTATATGACCCATGGTTAGAGCCACCTATTAATTTCTAGTATTTAGGAAAGCTCACTGTGGCAGAAACAATACTATGCATTTATCATCTTCTATTTCTTTTTCCTCTCCTTGGACATCCAAAAACAGTATACATCTTACCCAACCTACAGGTCAATTGGCACTATATTTGTAGGTTCTGGCCAATAAAATTTAGATGGAACAAATGTATGTCACTATACTGGTTATACTTAAAAGCATTTCATATTATCTTCTTGCATTATCTTCTCTGCTTCTGCAACCCTAGAAGCCATAATAAGAAAGCAACATCACAAAGTAGAATAGCCTGCATCAGCCTGGGTCCCTGAGCAACTATTTGAAATAGAGGTCCTCTGCACATACACACTGAATGGGCAGCATAATTGTCAAATAAATCTTTTTCCTGTAATGAGCCACTGAGATGTCAGAGTTAATTTTGTTACCACACACAGCGACTTCTCTACTGACAAGTCCCTTGGGATTATTTGATCCAAGGAACCCTTTGTAAAACTTCCCACTCTTCACTCTTGACTTGACTTTGTAGGCCCAAATACCTTTCTGATCCATTATCCCAGTGAGTTGGGATGGAAAACATGCAATATTCTATAGCCTCCTCCTTACATGGTCTTTTTAAAATTGTAGTAAAATATACATAAGGTAAAAGTTACCATCTTAACCATTTTTAAGTGTACAGTTTAGTAGTGTTAAGTATATTCATATTGCTATGCAACCATATCCACCATTCATCTCTACAACTCTTTTAATCTTGCAAAATGAAAACTTTGCTCATTAAACAATAACTCCCCATCCCCCCCTCAGCCCCTGGAATACATCATTTTGCCTTCTGTCTGTATGAATTTGACTATTCTAAGTACCTCATATAGATGGAATCATATAGTATTTATCTTTTGGTAACTGACTTATTTCACTTAGCATAATGTCCATCTAAGCTGTAGTATATGTCAGAATTACCTTCCTTTTTAAGATATAATAATATTCCATTGTGTATACATATATATATAAATCACATTTTTTATTCACTCATCCATTGATGGACACTTGGGTTGCTTCTACTTCTTGACTATTTTGAATAATGCTTCTATGAACATAGTATGCAGTAATGCCCCCTTATTCCTTGGTTTCAGTTAAGTTCAGTTTTTTTCCCCATGGTTTATTTTTACTATTTATTATAAAAAACACATACAAGAGTTTCGAGAAATGATGAATATAAAATAAATCAAAATGACGGTGAGTTAGCAAACCCATTTTCCATATACAAATATAAACCATTACACAAAAATATATTAAATATAGATAAACAAATATACTAAAATTCTGAAAGTGGAATATCATCAAATGTGAGACACATCATAGCATGGTCCATATGTACAAAGCACACAAAGCTCTGCCTGCGATCTGTGAATTGCTCATTCACATGTCACAGATAACAAAAATCTGCAAGGGAACTTCTACCCTTCAGTTCTTCTCTTCCTGATGGTAAACTATGGTCCAAAAAGATTAAATGAAAAATTACAGAAATAAACAATTCATAAGCTCTGTGTGTGTGTGTGTGTGTGTGTGTGTGTGTGTTGAGACATGATCTCAACTGTGTCACCCAGGCTGAAGTGCAGTGGCACAATCACAACTCACTGCAGCCTTGACCTTCTGGGCTCAGATGATCCTTCTGCCTCACCCTTCTGAGCAGCTGGACCACAGGTGTGTGGCACCCTGTCTGGCTTATTTTTTCATTTTTGTAGAGACAGGGTATCTCTATGTTGCTCAGGCTGGGCTCAAACTCCAGGGCTCAAGGATTCCCCCACCTCAGCCTCCTGAAGTGTTTACAGGTGTGAGCCACCATGCCCAACCAATAATTCATAAATTTTAAATTGCATGCTGTTCTGAATATCATGATGAATTGTCATGCACCCTGCTCCATCCCATCAGAAATGTGAATCATTCCTTTGTCCATCATGTATCCATGCTGTATATTCTACCTGTCTGTTAGTCACTTATTTATCAGATCCAGTGTCATGAGATCACAGTGCTTGTACTTAAGTAACTTTTATTTTACTTAACAATGACGCCAAAGTGCAATGTTGTTAATCTCTTATTGTGTCTAATTCATTTTTTATTTTAATTTTTATTTCAATAGTTTTGGGGGTCCAGGTGGTTTTTGGCTATAGGGATAAATTGATTAGTAGTGATTTCTGAGATTTTGGTGCACTCATCACCCAAGCAGTATACACTCAACCCAATATGTAGTCTTTTATCCCTTTCCCCTACCCTGAGTCCCCAAAGGCCATTATATAATTCTTAGGTCTTTGCATCCTCATACCTTAGTGCCCACTTATAAGCGAGAAAACACAATATTTGGTGTTCCATTCCTGAGTTACATCACTTAGGATAATGGTCTCCAGCTCCATCTAAGTTGCTACAAAAGACATTATTCCTTTCTATGGCTGAGTAGTTTTCCATGGTATACATGTACCACATTTTACTTATCCACTTGTTGGTTGATGGTCACTTAGGTTGGTCCCATGTCTTTTTAATTGCAAATTGTGCTGCTATAAAGATGAGTGTGCATGTGTCTTTTTCATATAGTGACTTCTTTTTCTTTGGGTAGATACCCAGCAGTGGGATTGGTGGATTGAATGGTAGTTCTACTTTTAGTTCTTTAAGAGATCTCCATACTGTTTTCCATAAGGGTTGCACTAGTTTACATTCCCACCAGCAGTGTAAAAGTTTTTCCTTTTCACCACAGCCATGCCAACATCTATTTTTTTTAAACTTTTTAATTATGGCCATTCTTGCAGGAGTAAAGTGGTATCTCACTGTGGAATTTATAAATTAAACTTTATTGTAGGTATTTATATATAGGAAAAACATGGTATATATGGGATTTGGTACTATCTGTGGTTTCAGGCATCCATTAGGGGTCTTGGAACATATCCCCTACAGATATGCAGGGGTACTGGCTACTCAACAAATATATCCTTAAGACTTTGCTTTCAATTCTCTTAGGTTTATACCCAAAGTGCAGTTGCTGGATCGTATGGTAATTCTAACTTTAATTTTTTGAGGAATTACCATACTGTTTTTCATAGTGGTCACACAGTTTTACATATCCACCAACAGAGCACAAAAGTTTTGATTTCTTTATATCTTTGCCAATATTTATTATCTTGTGTTTTCCTTTTTTTATAGTAGTTATCCTGATAGATATAAGGTGGTATTGCACTGTAATTTTGATTTTCATTTCCCTGATGACTAATTAGATTGAGCATCTTTCTCTGTGTTTTTTGGCCCTTTGTATATCTTGCTTGGAGAAATATCTAATCTGGTTCTTTGCCCATTTTTTAAGTGGGTTGGTTGGTTGTGAGTTGCATACATATCTTTGAAGGCACAAACCTCAGCAACTAGCTCTTTCTTCATCATTTTCCTCTAAATCTCATTCATTGTCCTCTACATCCCATTCAGATCTGCTTCATCTCCCCAAATATGAATGCTTAGAAAACTATTATGGCTTTATGTGGCTATTAGCCTTTATGCAGTCTTACATGTGGCTAGAGATGGGACATATATTTTTATTGAACACAGAGACAAAAGTAAATTTTTTCTGAAGACAAGGGATGAAATTTGCTGAAAAGGCACAGTTAAAACTTTGTGATTATATCATAAGAAACTAATTCTCATAAGGGGCTAGCTAGGATCAGTCCAAAATGTGGGAACCAACAGTAATGAACAAGTGAGGCAAGATCCACCCCAAACTTGATCATTTTGACTTTAGAAGTTTAATCCAAACAAAGGTAGAAGTTCACAGCACATTTCCCACGGGGTAGAACTATTTCAGGTGCATGTTTAGCAAGTAATTAAATCCTTACCAGTCCAATTCAGATAATTAAAACTATCAATCTGGGTTACAGTATCGATAGTTTACCACTTTCTGATCTCGGGGAGAGTCTCTAGCTGTTTCCACTTAGCTGTATCCACACAGGACAGGTGCGGGAACATGTTATTTTTCACCATTACTGCCATGACATGTATCAGAGCTCTATCCTCTTCTTCTGGTACTCTACCCTGCTTTTCTCTGTGGCTTATAAATGTCTTGAAATCTTGCAAGATGGAGGAAGGTGATGATTTGTTCACATAGGATAAGGGGAACAGGGACAGAGTGATTTCCAAGCACAAACAGCATTTGCCCGATAGGTGGTCAGTAGACCATGTGGTAAAGACTGGAGAAGGTAAGTCCACACTAGAGAAAAAAACAACAACAACAAAATAAACTAGCATAGCCTCTGGGCATAAGTGAGCACCGAGGTCATTAGAAGGAGATTAGATGACCACCATTGATGGGCTCTGGTGGTTAGAGGGCAACAGTGCTTGCTCAAGTAAAGTCTGTGAAAAATGAGGACACTGACTCCCCATCAACTAAACTCTTCAGGTTGGCTCCATTTGACCCCAGCCCTAACAAACTTTTCTCATCAATTCCCCTTTCCCCTTTGTTCCCTCTCCACCAACTCTAGGGAATTCTTTCCACAATAGAGAAGAGAGAAGCCTTCATCTTCATGATGGTTTCTTTCTAACAATCTGAATATGAAAAGCAGCCTTTTCATAACTCTTTATTATACAACCATTCCTTGATAAAAAGAAAGTAGCGAAAGACCTGTGTATCTGAATGAGGGTGATCAACCGGTGTTCTATCAGAAAAGCCACAGTCCACAGGAAATTACCACAGGCAGTTCCATTTTGCATATCTCAATCAACACTTGAAAGTTACCTAATTTACACAGAAAGTAGCAAAAATGAGCTTTTATTGCTGACATGTGTGATATATTAGATAGCATGATGAATGCCATATATGGAACTCTGGGAAATTTTAAAGTGTTTAAGATACATGGATTTGCTACAATACTTTGGAGAGATGTCTTCCAAGAGCCATAAGAATCTCAACAGACTTCTAACTTTTTCCATTATGACTTTTTCCATTTCCTGTGGCTTGATACCTAAATGGTCCCTTCAGTGGAGCCTTGTTGAGGGGACTTCTGTTTGCCCAGTGCCAACTGCAAGATGAACAAAACCCTACCTCTGAAACAATGTCATGCCTGCATCCTGTAGGATGATGATCAGAATACACAGAAGTACAGGGAGCAGAGACTACAGAGTTTACAGAGCAGGTTGTATATGTTGTTTTGAGCCTCTTCCATTAGGCAATTTTCTAAGAAAGGTATGCCTGTGTAGTAGAACTGACCCTAAGACTTGCTTTCTTGAAAACCTAGCAATGAGGCTGTAGGAAGCAACTGTTACTAAATTCCACACTAAATTCCTCTGGAAGCTTCCTTAAGAATTTAATCATTGGGCATGACCAAATCAGCAAAAAGGAATAATAAAATGGTAGAAAAAATAATTTAGTATTATAATTCTTTTTTTTAATTGTAAAGAAAGTTTCCAGATTGCAGAGTAAGCACTAAGGTGATAACATTTCTACAGGAATAAAAAGTCCAGGAGGTTATACAGCAACTCAAAGGTTATATAGGCCTATATGCTTACCCATTCCAGATGGGGAGATGACAGAATTTTCTAATTTCCTTCAGGATTGGCTCTTACGAAGTTTTCAGCAACTTCAGAAGGTGTAAGTCTTCAGAGGCTTTTCCTTATATGTACACGTGGGAAACCACAGGAGACAAAGGCAGGTAATGTAGCAGAAGCTGGCAGTAAGGACATCTCTCTTTCTGATAGATAAATTTTCTGAACAAATCAATTCATAAATGGATATATAGGAATCTCTAGCCAAAACTCAATTGGGCAGACATATATAACCTTCTTTGGTTTTCTGAGACCGAATTAAAATTCTATTTTCAGTCATAATTCAACCCGATGACAAAACTTAATTTCAGTTCTTTCGGAGTTAACTTCTTTTACTCAAGTTGGACCAAGTTCTAGGGAAATTTCATGGTATACTGGGGCTTGGTAGGGTGGAGTAGGGTAAGATGTATACATGTTGCATCTGACTGCATCAGATCCTAAGACAAAGATTCAAGTGCACATAGTGTGTTTGGAGGTGATCCCAGGAAATATTGGCAGAGGAATGGAAAGTAATCTGTGGAAGGTAAGACCAGACAGCTGCTATCGGTAATGAGCTTCAACCTGCTGGGGAATTCTGAGAATTGATGCAGAACATACACCTTTGAGTTATCCCCTTCTGAATGTATGACAGCTTGGATATTTGCCATCAGCTCTCATTAATATACCGGTTGATGAGTGGCTGCTGGGGATGCCAGTGGCACTAATTCTCCACCACTGCTGGTCTGCCTGGCACAGAAGCAGAACAGGCTGTAGCTCCCAAGGAAAGCCCTCTAGCAGTTGAAAGTCAGACTATAATGATGACCTGCACTATAATGATAATGCACTAACATCTTCTGCTATATGAAGTCTCAATGTCACTATCTCTTCCTTGCTGCCTCCCCTAAGAGTTCCTTGCTGTCTTCTGGTTTTTAGACATCCATCTACTGGCTTACGCTAAGTGGCTTCTCATTCTCCACCAAGTCTTAGTATCCAGCTTTCCCTCATCTACTTTGCTACTTTTCATTATGCAAGGAAATCATCCAGCTAGCCCCACCTCATACAGAGCTGCAAGAAATCCATAAGACTTACTGAGCCTTAACTACCTCTGTGCCCACAGGAACATAATGATTGCTCTGTTGCTCCAGTACCAGACTGGGTGGTAGAAACTCTGTGTGTTCTCAAGGGCCCATCTACCCAGGCTCACTGTCATTTCCTCTCTGAGGTTTTGCCACCTGAGATTTCTATTCTGAAAATAGCAAACAGAATCTTTAGACATGCTGTTATAGTAGGTAGCTAGGCAAACATGAGCAGGGCAGAAGAGACTCCACCACCACCACCACCAGGAATGTCAGGTGACTATCAGGTGATGGTCAGGTGGTTGTTAAACTGTCTCTCTAAAGTAATAATTGGTTGCAGCCAGCGCCAGGGAAAGGTAGTCTTCCAATAAATAGAAAAACATGAAGCCAGTGATCAGCTTCCCAATAAGATCTCAGGATTTGGGTGAGTGGGTTCAAGCATGTGCGCTAAGAGGCAAAGTGGAAGAGTGTAACTGGTATATGACCTTACAGGAACAGTCGCCTGGTACGGGAAGAACACCTCAAGTGAGCATGCTCACAACTCCAGTAAACACACTGCACACGCGACTCCTCCCAGGTGCTGACAGTCTGCTGCACATGCAGACGGCCCACCCCAAGGGAAGAATCAAGGGAGAAGAGATGCAACCTCCCATAAAGCATGCCAATGTATAAAACCGCAAGTGAAAGGTCAAACAGTGCACTGGATCTGTCAAGTTGCCCAGCTGGCCCTCTTCCAAATATACTACCTTTCATTCCTGCCCTAAAACTTTTTAATTAACTTTCACTCCTGCTCTAAAATTTGCCTCAGTCTCTCCTTCTGCCTTATGCTCCTCAGTTGAATTCTTTTTCTCTGAGGAGGGAAGAATTGCTGTTGCTTCAAATCCTTATGAATTTGTTGCTGTTAACATAATTTGGTGCTGCATAGCTTGGATATGTTCTGCTGCTAACACCTGTTATTTTTTTATTGCCCTTCTTATCCCAAATTAACCTGAGGAGCTAGGTCAGGGTGGACACACCCCTCCCTCCTGCTTTTTCAGGAACCTGTAATAACTAAGCCACATCACATTGTTTCTCCTCAGACTTGTTTCCACCTCCAGATGTATGGAATCCCATGTAGTCTCCTGACCTGATTCCTGGCTCTGGTTCATCTTGTATTCTTCCAGCTCTACCATTTATTCCCTGAGTATTCTCGAAGGCTAGGTTGTTATTTTCAAAAAATTCCAAAGTTGTTTTTTGTTTGTTGGTTGGTGTGTTTGGCTTTCTTTTTCATTCTTCTTAACTTAAGGCAATGAATGCCACAGAGCTAGATTCCAATGAGGCACAGGAAATATCAAAAAACATAAAATTTTTTAAAAAAGCAACTTTTAGTAACTATTCCAAAAATATCATGAAGCCATGACTGTCAACTCTGCTGACTGGTCTTTTCTTATTGAGAATTTTATTCACTTGTTAAGGAGCAGTATTCTGAAGACACCTTCAATTTGGGAAAAATAAATTTCTTTATCTGACTGATTTGGAGAGCTGTAAAAGTATTTACTTAAGCAAATATTGCTATAATTTCATATGTTCTTTTTTCCCATCCATGAGGTTACCAGTGCATCATTTCTGTCACTAAATGAGAAGAATTAACCTTGCTACGCTCTCTGGATTTACTGATTGAGCCCTCAGTGTCTGTCCCTTATGTTTCTGGATTTGCAAATGAGACAGGGCTGAGCGTTATCTCACAACTCATGCAAATTAGATGCCAGGAAGGCTATTGAAAAGGGGAGATGTTATCATCCGTCTTGCAAGGGCATTGCTCAGAATGACAGCCCCACATTTAACCTCCTCTTTTCCTTTACATAAATTAATATCTCAACTCAGCCTCCATAACAAGTCATCTGCTTCATTGAAATGAAATTCCGGCATGCTGCGGAGAGCCACTAGACAGAATCTGTCACTTGTTGCCTTTATTTTCTTAGGCTAGCAAGGTCCAGACCCTGAAAGATGGATTGCATTGAAGAATGTTTACGGAAAACTTTTGGTGTAACTGATGAAAGGGTGAGGGGTGGCAAGGAAGGACGCTTCCCTGATTTTTAGATGCCTCCACATTGATGGGCTTTAGTCAATGTCATACCCCCTGGGTCCTGCCATCATTCCTGCATTTCCTATGATGTCTACAAAAGAGTTTATACTTTGATGCTGCCATACTTATTCACCACCTAATACATTATGACAGCCCAGGCTTAAGATAAATTCAAATTCAATCCATGGTATAAAAATATAAGCACCTGAGCAATAATAGGCATTATTTGTTTAGGTCTATTCAGGTAAACCAATCCTTAGGGTCAAACTCCTCAATCAAGAGACGCACATATGTTTATGACATGAATACAAGTGGAAAGCATGCCTAGGAAACTAATCATTCATTTAATAAATATTTATTTATGTACCAGGGACTATTCTAGGTACTTGAGATATAGTTGCAAACCAGACAGACAAGGTTCAGATTGTTGTAAGTGCCATGATGGAAACTAAACAGGGTGAGATTATAGGAGCAATCAGTGGAGTGGATTCACTTCGAGTAGGGTGGGCAGGGAAGGCCTCTCTGAAGAGTTGACGTCTGAGACGAGACATGAACAATGAGAAGGAGATGGATATAAAACAAAGTAGCGTTCAACAGTAAAAACCTGAAGGTATGAATGATCTTGCGGAAGGTCTAGGACTTCAGGGCCCTGTGTGGCTGGAGACTAGTGACTAAGTCCAAGGGACAGAATGGGCCAAGACCACTGGAATTGGTGAGAAGACTGCGGAGAGTTTTCAAGTGAAAAGCATGCCATCTAAGTTTTTATATCAAATTAGGTGACAGCAGAGAAAGAGTGAGGCAGAGACACTGGTTAGCCAGCAATAGTATAACCCAGGTAGCTGAGTAATGGAAAGGAACATAGACTAGGGTGTTTGGCAGAAACTTAACCACATCTGTTTTGAATCCAAAACATTACAGTTAATTATTTATTTTATTTATTTATTTTGACACAGGATCTCACTCTGGCATCCAGGCTGGAGTGCTGTGGAGCAATTGTGACTCACTGCAGCCTCGACCTCCAGGACTCAGGTGATTCTCCCACCTCAGCTTCCCAAGTAGCTGGGACTATAGGAGCACACTCCACCATGCCTGGCTAATTTTTTAAAATTGTTTTGTAGAGATGGTATTTCACTATGTTGGCCTCAAACTCGTGGGCTCAAGCATTCTGCCCACCTCAGCCTCCCAAAGTGCTGGGATTAGAGGCGTAAGTCACTGCACCTGACAATTAAGTCTTTATTCTATAACTAATGGATGCTGAAAGAAAGAGAGATTAGACTACTTTCTCCTCACTTCAGAAAGTTTTGGAGAGAATCTATATGCTTGGGAGGGAAAAGAAAAGAAGCAAAAAGTGGAGGGCAGTTACACTGATGATGTCATTGGCAACATAAAGAAAAGCAAGTGAAAGTTTTAGGAATCAACCTTACTTCAACATTTCATGATTCCACCCACTTTTTTCAAGAAGGGAGATCAAAGGTTACTACCCAAGTGCTTAAAGGCAAATTCAGTTAGATAAAAAGAATTTGGCAGTAAAACTGTCTTTATAGGAAATGAAAAAAAAAAAAAAAAAACCTCAAAAGAGAAAGCCTACCACTAGGGACAGGGATTAAAAAAAAACATAGTTAAATTTAGTTTTATTGGTACCCACCTTCAGCTCGATTAATTGGATAACCAAAGTTTCTGTTTAGTTTCAATTGCATTGCATAGCAGATCAAAGTAAAGCCGTTCATGAATAGCACACCATCTGCATAAGCAAAATTTCCACAGCATCTTCTCTCAGTGCAGGATTCTTCGTTTCAAGTTTATTAATAATATCATTACAGTAAAGGATTCTTTAAGTTTACTAATAATATCGTTACAATGACTAGTGATTACCTCGTGCCAATTTTAGGATACCTTATATGTATTGTTTTACGTAATCTTCACAAAAACTTGTGGAGTAGATCCTGTTAGTAGATGAGGAAACTAAGACAAAAGGTATCAAACAAATTGCCCAAAATCACATGGCTAACAAGTGGCAGACCCAGAATTAGAATCCACACTGGCCATCAAGTTTTGACTCAAAACCACTGAAGTTCTTGACATTCCTGACATTCTTGATATTCACCACAGGTGAATCAAGAAATTCTGTAGAAACTCACCTCAAAATACACACACACACATATACACAGAGAGAGAGAGAGAGAGAGAGACAGAGAGAGAGAGAAAAGGAGAAAGAAATTTATTTTTAAAAACTGGATCACACAATTATGGAGGCTGGTAAGTCCAAAATCTGCAGAGTGGACCAGCAAGCTGGAGGGACCCAGGAGGAACTGATGCCACAGTTCAAATCCAAAGACTGTCAGATTGGAGACTCAGGAAGGACCAATGTTGCAGTTAAAGTCCAAAGACTGTCCACTGGCAGAATCTCTTCTTACTTGGGAGAGGCCAGTCTTTCATTCTATTCATGCCTTCAACTGATTGGATAAGACCCACCCAAAGGATAGTGAGCAATCCGTTTTACTCAAAGTCCACCTACTTACATGTAAATATCATCAAACACCCTCATAAAAACACCCTTGTGAAAACATCCAGAATAATGTTTGACTATATACCTGGGGACTATGGTTCAGCAGGCTGACATATAAAATTAATAATCACACTTACTTTTGCAAAAGAAGGAAATTATCTGTGGCCTCTCAACTTTTTCATGTTGATTCTTCCCCAGGAATGTCCCTGTTTTCTTCTGGATGCAGTACAACACAGACTAATGATTAAATGTACCAGTTTTGGTTTCAACCTGGTTTTTGAGTCCCAGCTCTGCCTGTTACTATTTTTGTAACTTCAGGAAGGTCACATTCACTCTCTACCCAAAAATTTCTCTTCTGTGGAATAGGACTGAAATATCTCCAACCCCCAGAGTTGCAACAAAGTAGTAGAAGTAGAGCTCTTGGCTCAATGGCACATGAAAGGGCTACACAATGTTTAGCAATAGCAGAAGTTATCCAACCTTGCCCAGGTTGCCCATGAAATTGTGAAGGCAACAATTTTCACTATGTAAAACAGAAAAAAAAAAGAAAACACAGAAAATTATTGTTATAAAATAGTCCTTAAATCTTCCAGAGCCAGACTCATACCAGGATATTTTTCTACCTATTCAAATCCACTATGATGACTCTTTTCTTTGCATTGCTTTGCACATAACTGCCCATCTGCACAGTTTAACACTTATTTCTATTCTCTAAATCAGTGAATTCCTTAGAACCACAGGACAGTAGTAGATGTCACCCACGAAAATAAAGGCCTCCTTGTCACATGAGATTAGGGATTTACACAGGTTACTTTATCACAAGATTTCTCAGAATTATTCATGTGCATCTATACATTGAAATCTCTGAAAGGAAGATATAGTATGCAACATTTCAAATTTAATTGACTACAAACCCTTTCTGAAGTAGCACTTCCACAATGAGCGTCCTGCAGAACAGTCTGGTAAACAATGTTTTAATCGTTTCAAGTGTTAGACTTGCCTTCCAAGTTAAACCATAAAGTCTCCAAGAGTAGAGAAATAATCGCCTCTTTGATATTCCCATAGCACCTGCACAGTGTGGGAAATACAGCAGCTCAGTAAATATGTGTCAATTGACAAAATTATTTTAATTTCTTAATCAGCATATATTTTCTATTTTTGGAGTGCCTGCTATGTTTCAGATATTACCCTAGGCACTAGGAAAACAATAATTTATTAAATACAGTCTATTCCCTCAAGAAACACACAGTTCAATAAAGAAGAATAAGTATGTAAATAATTGCAATATTGTTCATTAACAATATGTTTACATGTTCTATATATGATTTTTTTAATATATATGTATGTATATATTTATATATGTTTGTGTGTGTGTGTGTGTATACATACATATATATATATATATATATGTTAACAAGGTCTTGGGGTGACACAAAAAAGGATATAATAGGTTTATAGCCAGGGCAAAAAGTGGAGAGGGAGGATTGGAGAAGGCTTCGTTTAGAAGGTGGCTACTTCAATCTGTTTTTATGCTGCTAAAACAAGATATCATAGCCTGGGTAATTTATAAAAAATAGACACTTTATTTCTGATGGTTCTGGAGGCTGAGAGGTCCAAGATCAAGTCATTGGCATGACTGGGGTCTGGTGAGGGCTACTCTCTGCTTCCAAGATGGCACCTTGTGGCATCGTCCAAAAGAGAATGGCAGAAGGGATGGAAAGGCAAGAGTGCTTCCTGCAACCTCAAACCCTTTTATAAGGGTGCTAATTCCATTTGTGAAGGTAGAGCTCTCATGTCTTAATCACTTCCCAAAGGCCACATCTCTTTATACTGTTGGATTGGGGTTAAGTTTCAAGACGAATTTTGGTGGGAACACTATCATTTATTTAAATCATGGCAGTAACCATTGACCTAAAGCTTGAGCATTGAGAAGGAACTGTCCAGGCAGGCAAAAGTGTACAAGGACATTCTAAGAAGAAGTAAGAGGCATGTCCAAAACCACAGACATAAAAATAACATGGCTGAAGCATGAGAATTCTCTATGCCTTGTGAATACTATGCCTTGTGAATACTCTGCCTTGTGAATACTATGCATATGGGGCCACAGAGGGAAATGGAGAAGGAGAGGTAGACTATGTGGTATTTTGAATGCCATGTTAGAAATTTTAACTGTTCTTGAGGTGATGGGGAGCCAATGGCAGATTGAGGGTCTTTAAAAGTGTTAATGAAGTTATTAGAAAAAAGGGAAAAGTAGAACCCAGGAACCACATGCTTCCTGCACTATTGCCAACTCGAGGACACTGCTGACAACAGCTCAACATGATCTCTGTGTTTCTTCCTGATCTGATTTCCTAGTTGAGGCAAATTCCTATAATCTTAATTTGACGATACAAAATATCAGTATGATTGTCATTTCTCCATTCTAAGTAGCCTCTTTTGGAAATAATAGTGTCCTTATGGTATGAGGAAGTGCTCACTAATATTTTGACTATTTAAAAAAGATTAAGTGAAAGCCTTTGGAAACTTGTGAATGATAATATTATTACAAACAGATGTCATTTGGAAACCCCATGATATCTGAAGAAGAGAATTATGTCAGCAGCATCCTTAAAGATATTCCAGTTTTCCCCACCCACAGTGAGGGGTGGGGAGGATGGGGAGGGATAACACTGGGAGAAATGCCTGATGTAGGTGACAGGGGGATGGAGACAGCAAACCACCATGGTATGTGGGTACCTTTGCAACAATCCTGCAAGATCTGCACATGTACCCCAGAACTTAAAGTACAATAAAATATATACATATTTTAGTACAATAAAAAGTATAATAATATATATATATTATATATATGTTTTAAATATATAAAATATATATATTATTGTACTTTTTATATATATACTATATATATAGTATATATTATTGTACTTTTTATATATATACTATATATATATCATGTAGAAAATTATATGTAAATTCAAAATGCTATTGGGTTGCTGATATGGAGATTTTTTTTTTTTATCATTTAGATCCAGATCAGATTTTAGCCATGCTTGTCAACAAATAAACTCTATTTCTCAAAAAAAAAAAGATATTTCTGTTTAATTGTTATTTAAAATTATTTGTTAACTGAACATATATAAAGAAGATACTTTGGAAGCATGCTCTGTAATATAAGAAAGGAACTATGATTCTAGATTGTAACACCAGCAATTAATGAAATTGTTCTTTGGGGAGAGCTCAATGTATACTTTCAAATATGTTAAAAATTATACATGATCCTTCAAGGATTCTTTTAGAACAAACCACAGAGTTAAGCCATTCACTTGATATTGTAACTTGTGATAAGTCTCTGGGCCTTGAGACGATGCCTCTACTTCTTCCCTCCCTCCTCCAAAGCCCCACCAATTATTAGTCTTCCCAACACTGCATCGCTTGGTCACAAGTGCAATGAGTGACTGAAAGCTGCTGGATGTTTTTCCAGAGTAACGTGATTTCATAGAGAACATTTAATTCCCTGCACAATAGAATAGAAAGTAAAGAAAGTCATCCTACGCCAGATTCAAAAAGACTAACTATTCATCACGTTTTATGATGCCCATGACAGCAGCTGCCTTTCACTGCTGCAGTGCAGGGTGAGAGAAAATATGCTCCTGAGAATGACAAGAGAAGATGAGGGAGGTATTTACTCTAGGAAATCCTTCTAAATGAAATAACCAAACCAAACAGGAAAACAATAAAACTCAAAATGACCTGATTGTTCCCAGAAAAGGCAAGCAAATAAAGGACAAAGCCTCCGGTGAATCCCAACGGCTCTGATTGAGAACATAATGAGGGACAAGGCCTCAGGCAAGCAGAGAAGGCTGCTGCTCCCTTGAAAGAGTCCAAGGCATGCCTGGTGTCACCCTGGGCTTCAGAGGGAGGTAGTGCTTGGTGGGACACAGGAATCCAAGGTTCACCTCAGCGCCACAAATTAAAGCATTCATATTTATCAACCCAAAGTAATCAGGTTCAGAGCTCTGGCACTCCTTAACCATTTTAAGACATAGGTTTAAAAAGCAATATGTCATTTAAATGACATACTCTCTTGTGCTAGAGGTCCTATAGAGGCTTCACTGAGACTCCAAGACTCAAAATTCTAGTTTTATACCATCAGCAAATCCTACCCTGTGCACAGCATAAGTGTTGTTGAGATAACATGACATATGCATTGCTGAATAACCTCGAGATTTACAAAATGACACTTAAAAACAACAAGACTTGTGTTGAATATGGAGTTAGGGCAACCCACTTCATACCTATGGAAATTTGTACATGGGGAACTACTGATAACAATAATTGGAATCTGGAGAGATACTCGGACAATCCAAACAGGCAGCTCAGAGAGGCTGGAGAATGCCCCGGGTAATACTAAACTGCCCTCCATACTACGAGTGGAAATCTACCTAGTAGGTGTGAGACAATGCTGGTGGAACTAGAACACGCACACAGGAGAAATGCAACCTACCCAAGACTGGGGAAGTCCCACTCTGGGGAGAAACATCTGGGTACAGATACTTGTGCTTCATTTTCTTCACATAGGGTGATAAAACCTTCTGCTTATACTTCAGACAGCTGAGGGTTTTCTTCTTTCCTACTGAAGGTTATAATTCTTATATTTTTTTCAGACAAAGTCCTGCACTGTCGCCGGGGCGGGAGAATAATAGCACAATCTCGGTTCATTGCAACCTCCGCCTCCTGGGTTCAAGGGATTCTCCTGCCTCAACCTCCCAAATAACTGGGATTACAAATGCACACCCACCACCACACCCGGCTAATTTTTTGTATCTTTAGTAGAGATGGGAGTTTCACCATGTTGCCCAGGCGGGTCTTCAACTCCTGACCTCATGATCTGCCCACCTCAGCCTCCCAAAGTGCTGGGATTACAGGCGTGAGCCACTGTGCTCAGCCTGAAGGTTATAATTGTTTTGCCATTCTGGTATTCATGTTACAGAGAATTGTGTTGCCTAAGATAACACCCTAACTTTGTGTTCCTTATTTCTACTCTGATCCAGTTACTTCCCTGAGTGTAGCAGAGAGTGGAGATCTGGGCATGTCACAGAACCACAAGACGCAAACAGTGATCCTAAAATGCACTAACATTTCCCTGTTTGAATAGCTGGTAGCAAGGTGACAGCAGAACTCTTGGGGAACCAACCTGAAGGTGGATGTGGGCAGATGTGGATGTAGCTCTACGGAGGGGTCTTATAACTTTAGAATGTCTCATGCAAAGCAAGTACAGGCTGTCCAAGTACAATAAACGTTTCTACACCTTTGGCTTTACTGAGAATGAGGGTGGCACAGTGGGCAGTAAGGTGAGAAAAAACGAGGCTACATTGTCATGGGAGCCTGGAGAAAAAAGTGTTAAAAGAAACACCAACTGTGTTTAATGCTGTTGAAAGGTCAAGTAACAAGAAATCCCTGGATCTGGCAACTTGAAAAACATTGTTTTGCTAATCAAAAGCAGTCACCCTAGAAGGATGGACACAGGCTGAGTGGAGTGAATGGGGAGAAGAATGTTGTGTGGACATGCAGAGACTTTAAACGAGGCATCTGTAAAGGGCCAGATAGTAAACATCTTAGACTTTGCAAGCCTTGCAGTCTCTGTCTACAACTACTCAGCTCTGCTATGTGAAAGCAGCCACAGACTACAGCTGGCCTTTGAACACTGCAGAGGTTAGGGGTACTGATCCCCTGGACAATCAAAAATCTGCCTATAACTTGTGACTTCCCAAAAATGTAACTACTAAAAGCCTATCGTTGACTGGAAACCTTACCAGTAACATAGTTGATTAACATGCATTTCATGTATGTATTATATACTGTATTCTTACAATAAAGTAAGCTACAGAAATGAAAATGTTTATTAAGAAAATCATAAGGAAGGGAAAATATATTTTCTCTTCATTAAAGTGGAAGTGGATCATCCTAAAGGTCATCATCCTCATTATCTTCACATTGAGTAGGCTGAAGAGGAGAAGGGGTTAGTCTTGCTGTCTCTCAGGCATGGCAGAGGTGGAGGAGGTAAAAGGGGAAGCAGGAAAGATTTATTGTAAAAAACTGCATAAAAGTGGGCCTGTTCAGTTAGTCCAAACTCATGGGTTGTTCAAGGGCGAAGTATATATATTTAATATAAGAAAATGGGCGAATCTGTGTTCCAATAACACTATTTATGGACAATAAAGTTTGAATTCCATATAATTTTCACATAACAAAATATTTTTAAATTTTTTTCTCCAACAAATGTAAAAACCATTCTTAATTCTTGGGTTGTACAAAAATAGGTAGTAAGCCAGATTTGGACTGTGGGCCATAACATGCCAACCCCTGCAATAGAACCCTCTCTGGAAAAGATTTTCTGTGCATGGTATTGAATAGATGGCATGAAATCCGTAGATCCAAAGGGAATGCAAGTTCCTTAAAGAGAAATATTTTCTGTCTTATTTTCTAGTTTAGGTAATCTTCTAACACAGGTCTTAGCTCTTAATAAGTGCTTAATAAATCTGTGCTAAGTAAATGAATTAATTTTAATGTAGATGTGACTGCTAAATCAGTCCACTACGTTCCACTGTATTCCACTGCCACACAGGCACACAGATAGACCAAAGTCGAGCCTACACGAGTTCTCAGCAGCTAATATAATAATAACTTGTCTGTGTGCCATGAGTCCTTCACTGCTTCTGGGACTGGAGACAGATAGCTGCCTGCAAAGCTGGGTGTCTGCTTATTTGGCCTTGCTCGGAATCCCCAATGTAGACATCTGGCTGTGCACTCAGACCTGAACCCTGCAAACTCACTTGAGATTATGTGCCTTATTTTAAAACAGCCCTGATTGAGTAAAATTCCCCAGCTCAATTCTAATGTCAATTTTCTTTTAGTGAAGAATTCTTTTCCTTAACAGAATGATAAGGCCCAGCCAAGAAGACAATAAACACAAACACACACACACACACACACACACACACACCCCGCTATATATATAATATGCATATATATACATAATACATATACATATATATACACATACACACACGCACACCTGTCTATAATATGCATATACATACATAATGCATATATGTACACATAAACACACACACATAGTTTTTTTGTGTTTTGTTTTTCTCTGTCATTTCCCTTGCTCCCTTTAGAAGCCTGTTGTCTTCTCATAAACAGCTTCTGAGCTGCCTTACCTGATAAGCCTATGAATGGGTAAGCCTGTTTAGACTTATCCAGGATCTCTGGCAGCTATGCTGGCTGAGAGAACAGATAACCCTGGGTTTGAGGAATGACAGAATTTTTCTTGATCCAACTAGCTGACTTACTAAGCTCTCTGCTACATATAGATCTAGAGTCTGTGTTTTCAAAGATCTCATGGGAAACAGAGCCAGGCGGAGGCACTGTCAGCATAGAATTTCCTTGACAAAATGATTCAAGGAACAAATGCTCATGCGACATTTTCCCTTCTCTGAACTCACATCACTGACAGTGTAAGCCACTTGGAATTGAATCACACACTGTACTGTGGAATTAAAGCCCTCCGCCCATCTTTTCAGTCTTATCATTCCTGGGACAGACTTATTCATCTCCCACAGCCTACAGTTGAGTTACACTGAATTTTCCACCATTTTGGAACAACCCATTTTCCTTCATTTCATTCATTTGCTCATTTTGCAGCCTATGGCCTGCCCCTCTCCTGACCACTTCTCTCCAACCCTCGTCTCTTAGAGTCCTACTTATCCTTAAGGCTTTACTAGCATTTTCTTTCCTCCAAGAAGAGTTTGCACATCCCCCACAGAGGCACTTAGATTTCCAGGTCCTACCATTCATTTGACTTTGTTTCCTCCTCCACTGCAATATCTGCCGCATGTAGTGGGTTTCAACAGAGAGAGCATGTGCTCTACAGTTAGACAGACCTGGTTCAAATCTTATCTCTGCCACTTACTTACAAAGTCAGTTAAGCTCTTTGATCTGTTTGCTAATAGATAAAATACCTCAATGTTTCCAAGTTTGTTTGAGCAGCAAACGAGATGATGAGTGAAAAGCATCTGGCATGGGTGATTGTTTTAAAAAAAAGACAGTTACTAGTTGCCTCCTTCACCCCACCCCATTCTGAAGAGATGACTTTATCTTCACAACCTCCATATTTGCTCCTACTCAAGTATTTTCTGTAAGAGATCTGGTCTGTTTTTTCAAGCGGAAAGTGATTAACCCAAGCTCCTAGAGCCAACTGCTCAAGTTAAACAAAAACAGAATCAGAGAGTTATAGAGTAGAAAGAATTCTAAGAAGGAATCTGGTAGAATTAGGAATTTGCAAACAACTCAATGTTTGCCATCCAATAGTCACAGGATTCTGTCTCCATATGGACCCAACCTAATGGAATCATTGAGCAGATGCTAACATTCCAAGCCCACAAACTGCTTTGGTGAAAAGTCCTACACTCTAATCCATCTCCCTTCAATGGGCTGACTTTACCTATAATCATGGCAGCACTCTCTTGGTTTCTAAGTAAAAAGGAATTCTTGAAAGAAATAATTAGAAAGGTATTCACCTCAAATGGCTGTCCTTACATTTTTACATTACCAAGTCGTTGATATTTCTGATCTCATCTTTAATTCTCTCATGGCTTTAAACATCTAATTTCAAGATGGTGCTATTGGAACAAGCACAGATTCTTCCTTTTTACAAAATGGGAAATTTAGAGTCGTAATGGTGAAAACAGTGTGGCAATGTTGCCACTATCTCTTCACCATGGCCCAGAAAATACAGAAGCCCCTCATTGGCTGGCCAGTTGAGTCCCTGGTCAAAGGGCAGGCTCAAGTTTGGCCTGTGGCCATCTCATTCACAGAGCAGGTCTGGCCTCCATCAGATTGATCTGGAATAACACTAGAAATGAAGTGCTTAGAGTAGGATATTTTCAATTTGCAGTGAAAGAGAAATAAGGGCAGGCAGAGCACGGCAAGAGTTGACAGCCCCATGTGTTTAAAAAAATGCTCTCAACAAAGGAGATTTACCCAAGAATATCAGATTGAAAAATCGAATTTCCTCAGGCAAAGCAAACTGTATGCCAGTAAAGGTCAGTTATTCCTCCTAGATCACAGTTATTGCAACCATCTATTTTTTTTAAAGAGAGTTTCTTATTGTTTGTGTTTACGGATCCTGGTCTGCCTTATGTAGGGAGACTACCAAAGAAAAGGAAATAAGCAGAAACATCATTTTTCTATTCCATGCCTGGGAATATTAAATGGTACTTGGCTATTTAAATATGCTATTTGGACTGAATTCAAAGTGCATTATCCCATATATCAGTTGATGTTGAAACACTTAGCCAAATGCTTAATGCCTAGAAAAACTGTATTGGACCTTAATAGCGGTGTTTTAAAAATAGGTAATGTCAGGATTTTTTTCACTAGCTCTTGAGTTAACTCTTGGTCATCCAGCATGTGAATCAAGCCTAAAATTGTCCCTGGGGTGTAGAAGAATCACTGAAAGGTGGGGAAGAAATGCTGCTTAGGTTTCCTGAAGAGTTTAGATATTTCAATAAACTAAAAAAAGGCTAAGGGACAACCCACAAGTTGGGACGACTGAGATAACTAAAGAGCACTCCTTGATGGAATCCCTAAAATGGCAAATAAGCCTCAGCTCCAGGAGTGCTATGGTGCTTGGCTAGGAACATCCAGGAAACCGGTGTCTTCTAGGACTAATCCTTTCCAGTTAGAAGCCAACAAACCAATGGGCTTCTACAGCACACAAACCCAGGTCGGATGCTGTTAGACAATTGGTGAGAGGCCAGGTTAATAACTAAAGCATCATACATTCACCATGTCAGATTCTAAAAGAGTGGCTTTACATACCTCTTACCATTTAACCCTCATAACACTTCTACAAGGTAGGAATTATTTTCTATATTTTACAAAGAGATGGAGGCTCAGAAGGGTAAGTAAATTGGCCTGAAGTGACATAGCTTGTTCAGTGGCAGAGGTGGAAGAGATTTGAAATTCCTTTGTAAAGTGCCTAAGCCCAAGTACTAATCACCAGATAGCCCTGACCCACAGGAAGTCAGAGACAGGGAAATCAAAGACATTAGGAGGGGTCAAGGAGGTCAAAATTAAGAGTGGAATCCACCGTTTATCATTTGGCCTTTAATGTAACAGCAGGAAGTTAAAAGGTGGAATCTTGACCATTTGCATTGATTTTTCTATGCTTCTCATGTTTCCTTTCCCTGGATCCACATTCCGTGGTTTATAGTACGTGTTTCTGCCTCCCCTGATTGGTCCGGGGACCCTTCTAAATTCCCTTATCTGGAATGTTAATCTTGACCCTGCAAGTTCTCTTGGTCTCAGTGTATTATATATGACATATCCACTCCATCAATGCTAGTTGGAAACTTTAGCCTACCGAGTAGCCTCCAACTTCTCTGACTTCCTTTCTCCTACTGCCCCTTAGTGTCATCCCTCCAGCCCACTGGGACAATGTTAAGACACATGCAGGAGGTCACAGCATTCCTAAACACTGTAAAGCTGTAAGCTAAGCAAAAATTTCAATTCTAATAAGACATTCTAATGACAAGGAACTTGAAAACCCCTCATCCCTTTTTCTTTGGTTCTGAAAGAGGCCATGACTCAGCCTGGTCAAACACCCGTACAGATTCTATCTGTTAAATGACAGATAAAAAGAGCAAGGACCCTTTTCAGATATTCAGACTTAAGTGGAAATTTACACTGCTGGCCTCCAGCCCATTGCTGATAAAACGTTTTCCCTCAGCCAGAAAATTCTGGCAACTCCTCCTTCTTGGGTTCTATTTGTAGATTCAGCAGATGCACCAATACCTTTCCTCTTCTCAGGGCCAACCTGTCAGTTACCTAACTCCCTCTGGTTTTCCTTGGATTTCACACTTTGCCTAGCAAGTGCTTAATTGCTGCTTTAATGCCAGTTTAATTCTCTCTCCATTATTCCCTGAACTCTGACAGCCCCATTGCATTTCTCTCCTTTAATGTTTAATGCGATGATGACTGTTGCTGATCAGGACTAAATTTTACCCTAGGATGCCCAGGGAATAAATGTTTTTATTAAGAGTACAAGAGAGGGAAAGCCATTCTGAAAAACAGAAAAGATTCCTGTGATGTTCCTCTGGAGACTCATTGAGCGGAGAGCAGAGCTGACTTGTGCTTATTATTTGATCAGCTTGAGCTAATCTGTGTTGACGCCTCCTGCCAAGTCCTACCATTTGAGTGTGATTTCCCATCTACTAATACATAATGTATAGATCTGGATATAGGTAAATCAATTATCCTGCTCCTAAGAAGCAAAGACAAACTAATGGAAACATTAGTCTAAGACTGCAGGAAAATTGCAGTATTGAATACCTAGGTGTGTGTGTTTTATAAGTGTGTGTGTTGGTGGGGAGTGAGCCATCAAAGAGGTGGGAGGCAAGGAAAGGGGTTCAGAGAACAAAAAGGGGAAATGAGAGGCAAAATCACATCACCCGAGGCCACAATGACCTGCCTGTTTTGTATGGAGGACATCTGATCATAACAACAAAAATTCTTGTGAAACAATACCCAGATGATTCCAGGAAGTGTGGCTTTCTTGTGTGAAATTATCAGATGCAACAAGATATGTATTTAGCTCTATTGAGCCAAACTAAGGATTGGCATGAACATACACTGGAGAAATGATGAGTACCAGGGTGTCCTAGGGAAGATTGTCTCTGCCATGCTTGAATTCTTCAGTTCACAAGAAATCTGAAAACTGATGGCACAGATACAATGTCTTAATATCCATGGGGGGTTAAAGGATGTGAAATTGAAATGGGTTGGGGGTACTCTTGAAAGCTGGCTGAAGGGTAATTGCATGCATGTAAAGCTAGTTTAAATCCATCACTCTCCAAAGATTGATTTTTAAAACTTTAAAAACACATATTGTGCCCTTGCAGTTATTTGAACATAAAAATGTTACTGGGTGGGTTACTTTTCAAAAAATACAGACTTTCTAGGTGAACTTAATCCATAATTTTATGATTTAAGACACTTGTGAGAAGCAAGTTTGCATATTATTGAGAATTCCTAGGACTGAACTCATACAGTGAGCTAACATACAGTAGGTACTTAAGAAATATTTAAATGGAAAAATAGATGAGTGAATGAATGAAAGGTATAATATGCATTCAGCTACAGCGTTCTATAGGCATGTGGGTGTAGGCAGATAATATTTCAAAATATTTTAAAATTATAATAACATTTTTACAAACATATTTTAAATGTTTATGATAGCTTTCCAGTATTTGGTAGTGAATTTATCTGTCTCTGAATAAAGCAGAAACCAGATGAGAGCCCTATATTTGTGAGTGGAATACAGAAACGACTTTGTGAACTTTTCATCTGGGAAGTCATAACCCTTCCAGGTGATATGAGACTCAACTATATCACACCATTAAGAAAATGCAAGTGAAGCAGACATCAACTGACACAATAGGATCTGTGATACTGAGAGTGGAATTTGGACAGGTAGGGAAAATTCTAGATGGTTTAAAGGATACAGAAAAACATATTTGCTCTAAAACAGATACTACATTTTGATGGTGACCTGTAAAGCTCAATGTCTTAAATTTTTGTCAGGCAGAATACTGCAATGATGGAAACACAAATATGGAAATATATTTTTATGCTACCATTACAAAGAGCTCCCATGAATTGAATGCCCTGTGCTATGCACTTTGTGTGACTCATTAAACACTCAAAACAACCTGAAGCTGAGTGTCACAATCTCTGTATTATAAATGAGAAAACTGATGTACAAAAGGTAAACTAGTTGTCAAAGGTAGCATAGCCATTGTGTGACACAGTTGAGATTTGAACCCAAGTCTGATGCCAAACTCAGCTTTCAATCTCCATGAATATTGCCGTTTGTTTCTAGGAGAACATATGAATACAGAAAATTAATGTTTTATTAGTTTTCACTAATCCATTTTAGTGACACACCTTCAGATTTACAGCGTCTGTGTGAAGGTCCCATAAGGGATACTGGGGATATGAAGGCAAATAAAGCATAGTCCCTGTCCTCAAGAAACACATAATCCAAAACAAGAAATAGACATTGGCACCATGAAATGTAGCACAGAGGCCCAGTGGCTGTCCTGGTAATACAACTGAATGAGGAAGTAACTGCCTATGTAGAAAAGGTATCAAAATGATTCTTTTTCATTAAAGAACCATGAATATTCTTAACTGGCATAATCAATATTAAGTACTAAGGCAAACACAAAGTTGCCCAGTGAGGTAAATTTCTAATTCTGTTGTTATGATTTGTTTCTGTGGAGAATCTTACACAACTTTCAAATGCTTTATGAACTATACTATGTCATATCAAAAATTAAACTGTAAGAAAAGACTCCTTTAAAAACTGAGGCAAATAAGCAAGAAAACATTTAACAACACAATGATAATTATTGCCAACAATAAAATTCCACTATTTTACTTAACTAAATCAACACTTTAGGAAATACACACAGCATTCTTTATTATAAAGTTGACTCAGTCTTTACATAAAATAAAAAAGAATGATTTTCAACATGTCATTAAACTGTAGGCTAAGGTATTTACAGATAAGTACTTAAAAAGCAAAAATAGGTCAAAGAACACTGAATAACTATTGCAAGAGAAAATATGTTCATGATAGTGACCATGCAAAAAACTTTATATATACCTTAGTATCTAATAGTGACTCACATGCATAATAAGAAAAATATCAGCCAGGTGTAGTGGGTCACACCTGTAATCCCTGCACTTTGGGAGTCCAAGGCGGGTGGATACCTTGAGTCCAGGAGTTCAAGACTAGCCTGGGAAACATGGAGAAATCCGTATCTACAAATATACAAAAATTATCCAGGTGTGGTGGCGCACCCCTATGGTCGCAGCTACTTGAGAGGCTGAGATGGGAGGATGGCTTGAACCTGGGAGGCTGAGGCTGCAGTGAGCTGAGATTATGCCACTGTACTCCATCATGGGCTACAGAGAGAGACCCCATTTCAAAAGAGAAAGAAAACTGTCTACAGGCAGCTCTACCAACACAGAGAAATTCTTACTAGGAAAAGAGCACTGTGAACCAAAATAATTCAGTTAGAAAGATTTATTGTAACTATAAGAGAGATTCACCTCAAAGATATTTGCAGAGATGTAAATTTCAGCAAAGTTTTATAGCCATAGAGAACTTTTTTCCTGATTTTATAAAGAATTATTTTCCTTATTAAAGACTATATATGAAGGCTAGACAAAGAATTCTTAGACAGGTACAAAAAGCATAATCTATCAAAGAAAAATTTATAAAAGAAAACTTTTATTTAATAACAATTAAGATTTTCTTTTTGAACAACACTGTTAAGAAAGCAAAAATAAAAGCCACAAACGGGGGAAATATTTGGAAAATATACATATCAGAAAATGGACTGATATCCAGAATATATAAAGAACTCTCATAACTTAATAATTAGAAACAATCCAATTAAAAATGGAAAAGATTTAGACACTTTATCAAAGAAGATAAATGAGTAGCAAATAAGTATATGGAAATATGCTGTATATCTTGTGATTTGTTGAGCACCTACTCATACCTAATAATTTCATTAGCTGTTAGGAAAGTGCAAATTAAAACCACAATGAGATATTACTACACAGCTGTTAGAAGGGCTACGTTAAAAAGACTGACCATGCTACATGTTGGTGAGGATGTAAAGCAACTGTATCTCTCACACACTGCTAATGAGAATGTAAAATCCCCGTCTGCCCTTAGACCCGCTGCCCAGCACTCCTGCAGTTCATGCCCGCAGACCATGCCTGTGGGTATGCCCATGTCCACCCACCTGAAAATGCTCGCAGCCAGCCTCCTGGCCATGTGCGCAGGGACAGAAGTGGTGCACAGGTACTATCAACCGGATCTGCCCATACCTGAAATTCCACCAAAGCCTGGAGAACTCAAAACGGAGCTTTTGGAACTGAAAGAAAGAAAACACAAAACTCAAGTTTCTCACCAGGAGGAACTTAAATAACTATGCCAAGAATTCTGTGAATAATATTATGTCTTAAATATGTATTTCTTAATTTAATGCATCAAACTACTTGTCCTTAAGCACTTAGTTTAATGCTAACTGCAAGTGGAGATGCTCAGTGTACGTTTAGCTGATATGTTGAAATTTAATCACGGTTTAACTGATATTTCTTGAAAACTGCCAAAGCACATATCATCAGCTTCATGAATATGGTTTGGAAGATGTTTAGTCTTGAATATAATGTGAAATAGAATATTTGTAAGTCTACTATATGGGTTATCTTTATTTCATATAAATTTTTAAAAAATCATTTAAAACTAAAATAAGAAAATGTAAAATCATGCAACACTTTGGAAGACAGTTGGCAACTTCTTAAAAAGGTAAATATACACTCAGTACATGACCCAACTATTCCACTTCTAGGTAGTTACCTAAGGGAAATGTAAGCATATGTGTACACAAAAACTTCATGAATGTTCATAGTCGCTTTATTGGTATTAGCCAAAACTGGCAGGAAAATGCTCATTAACTTACAAATGAATAAAGTGTGGCATGTCTGTACAATAGAATCCTACTTAAAAGCAAAAAGGAACAAATTATTGATGCATGCACCAAGGATGAAGCTCAAAAGCTGTATGCTAGGTGAAAGATGCCAGATTTAAAAAGAACATGCTGTACATATCATTTATGTGACATTTTAGAAAAGACAAAACTACAGTTAAAGAAATGCACAAATAGTTGCCAAAGGCTTAAGAGTTGGGGGAGGTGGAGAAGATTAACTACAAAGGGACATGAAGGAAATGTTGTGGGTGATGGAAATATTGTACATTTTGATTGTGGATGCAGTTATGCAACTGTATATTTTTGTCAAACTTCATAAAACTGTTTATCAAAAAGGATGAATCTTACAGTATACAAATTATTATTATTATTACTTTTTTTGGGGGGTGGAGTCTCACTCTGTCACCCAGGCTGGAATGCAGGGGCATGATCTCGGCTCACTGTAACTTCTGCTTCTGGGTTCAAGCGATTTTTGTGCTTCAGCCTCCAGAGTAGCTGGGACTACAGGCATGCACCATCATGCTAATTTTTGTATTTTTTTTCTTTTTTTTTTTTTTAGTAGAGATGGGGTTTCACCATGATGCCAGGCTGGTCTATAACTCGTGACCTTAGATGATACGCCCTCCTTGACCTTCTCCCAAAGTCCTTGGATTACAGGTATAAGCCACCACACCGGCCTTTTACTGTATACATATTAAACATCAATCAGCTTGACTTTAATAAAATAAAATACATGTTATATTTATGTGACTTACATTTAAAGTTTAATAACAGAAAAGTATTTTATACAACCTGGATTTCAAATAGGATTGCCATATATAGTAAACAAAATATTATCATTTATTCAATAGCAAAAACAAAATTGCTTCCTCAACTTATGAGTAAATGGTTTTATGTTTTTAAAAATAATTAAGGATGAGATGCTAAATCCCAAAAATTCCTCCCCTGTAAAAAATGTATACTAAGCTAAATGGAGGTTTTTCCATTATACACTTTGGAGTTGATCATTCTCAGCTAATCTTTTGTCACCTTCAGAAAGCCCCAAGTTAAATACCTCTCTTAGGAATTGTAAAACATAGCAACTTGAACCAAGTGGATTCCACCAGTTACATTTCTGCCTTCTCAGAGTGAACAAAATATAGCAATTAGTGGGAGCACCCTTTATATAATTCTAATTTTAAGGATTATTTTAATCTACATGCATGACATGTTACCTCTGGTCTGTCTACAGAACACTCTAATGAGCAGTACTGAAAGAAGAGTCATGCTTTCAAGGGCAAACCTACTGAATAACTGCAGCAAATGCACACTCATGAAGACTGACATCCCCTAGTTGATTCCAGCTCACTGTGTGCAATCTGAAAACTAAGCAATTGACTCTGACTGAGAAAGAATATAACTTCTCATTATTGTTTCTGAGCTTTCTGAAACAGAGTATCTGGCCTGGCACATGATAGATATACTTACTTCTCTCTGTTTATTTTCATCTCATTGTACGGAATATTTCCCATAAAGGACTCACAAGGGGGAATGCAGGAAGTTGCCTTAGGCACTAGCAGAATGGCCTAATCATTTAATTTTTTGCAGAGCTCATGGAAGGATTCACGTCAAGGGAAGAACTGCAACTTCCCCTAGAGCAGCTGATGCTTAGCATGGCACTACAGTGACACATCCATACATCTTAATAAAGCACCATGCATTAATCTATTAGTAGGAACTCAAGGAAATACTCCAGTGGCCAAAACAGAGTGAGGCTGTGGTAAAGACTAACAAGATGAAAGAGCAAGAAGTATTACAAAGAAACTTAGTAATAATGTTTTCTCTCCTACTCACAAAGAATTCTCTATCTTCAAAATTGAGAAGAATGCTTTACTATAAAGGAATTATTGTTGGAAGACTCATCTTGGTGTGGGGAATTGAAGGAGAGGAAGCTGCCCAAGCAAGTCACATGTGTATTGAAGTTACTTGTCCCCACTGGTATACAAGAAATCAGTAGGAACTGCAACTGCCAGCTCCTGGAATTTCAGCAACAGAAAAAATAATGGAGATGTGTAAAAAAAAAAATACTTAATTTTGTAAAACAGAAAACCATTATATAACTCAAAGGTTGTAGAGGGGACAAGTAGAGATGGTTGCCCAGCTTCTTTGAGATCTAGAGTCAAATCTGTTTACAAGCAATGGGGTAGGGTCAAGTGGATGGTAGTCAATAATGGTACTGCAGTGAGAATGCTGAACTTAGCATCAAAACAATTACATTTGATTTTTATTATACCATTTCTAGCTGAGTGACCTTTGGCAAGTTGCTAAACTTCTCTGGAATGAAGTGAAACAATGAATATGAGTGTCTGGCACTAGAAAACACCAAGTAGAACTTCACTTGATTTGTGCATCTATTGTGGAGACATCAATGCATGCAGTTCAGTTTCATGTGATGAACATGTATTTTTTCATTTACTATCATAAGCAGTTCATTGAGATAGGATTCATCAGTCAAGATGTCAATACATTTCCTGAGGAGGACCACTCAGGCAGGGTCATTCTTTCAGTTGACCCACTTAAATTCTTAATATACACTCCCTTCGCTTGTGTGTACTTACTGGTAAATTACTTTATAAGCATTCTTATATCTGTTCATGTGTGCATGCCCTGTCTGCTCAATTAGGATTATTGACTTATTGAGCCAGAAGGCATTTAGAGAACTAGGCCAAACTCTTCATTGTTCAAGTGGGAATATTGAGGTCCAGGGAAGTGCAATGACATGTGTCAAGTCATGTGTTGATTAGTGATTGAGTCAGTATTAGGATCCAGTTCTCTTGACTTCCTAGTCAATGCTTTCTTCTCCCATATTCTCACTCCAGACTTTTCTAAAAATAAGCATTTGAGGACAAGAACCAGTTTGGCTGCTATTGTTATTTATTCCTAAAATTCAGCACACTTTTGTACAACCTAATAACCAAAGACATTCAAAACTTCCAACATTTATAAATTATTCTGTTCAGTAATACCAGAAATATTTTCTAATGCTCAATTTGTTTGATAAATCCCATTCTTTCTTCATGAGGTTAATAATACTATCACAGATACAGGTGTCATTATGCTTTATAAAACACTTTCACATCTATTGTCATATTTGATCAGTTTAGAAACCTTGCGGAAAAATCAGAGTAGGCAGTCTTATTCTCATTTTACATTTAAAGAAATGAAAGTCCATAGAGGCTAAATAATTTTCACAGCTACTAATTGATGGAACTGGCATACCAACTAACTCAAGTTTTCTGGTTTAATAACTCCACTGTTCTATGCTGCATTCCATTTACAGGTACACTTTTAATAAACAATTACCTTTGATTATCTGTAGTGTATTGGTCAGATTCTTTAGTGTGTAAATGACTAAAACCCAATTAAAACAAGTTTAAAAAAAAAAAAAGATAAGGGCCAGGGAGGATTGGCAGAATGCAGAACTCACTGGCTTACGATCACTAAACATAGGGAAGGCAACGATGTAACAGCCTGAAGAACAGTCCTAATTCTAATCTTCACAGCTTTATCACCAGGAAAAAGGGGACTTTTCCTTCCCAGTCCTGTTCGGAAATCATAAGGAACAATTATAATAGAGATCAGGGATCAACCTGTATCCTATGTTTATCTTTTTTAAACCACTTTAGGGAGGTATGATTGACAGGTTAAAAAGCTGTATATATTTAACGTATACAACTCAATGAATTTGGGGATAAGTATAAACTGTGAAATCACCGCCACCAACAAGGCCAGAAACATCCATCACCTCCCAAAGTTTCCTGCCATTTCCTTTATTATTATTTTATGTGTGTGTGTGTGCATCTGATAAAAACACATAAACTCTACCTTTTTAGCAAATTTTAAGTCTACAATACAGTATCATTAGCTATAGGCATTATGCTATATAGTAGATTTCTAGAACTTATTCATCTTGCCAACAGGCAGATGATAATAAAAAGGTACAAAGTTTCAGTTATTTTTAAAGTCTTAGACCAGTCATTTCAGCCAGAGTCTAGTATCAGAAAATTGAGAGATGGAAACTACGCAGAAAAAAAAATCAATACTTGTTTACTATTCTTACGTTCAGACCGCAATGGAACAACTGGCTATAAAATGAACAAACTGAAGAAATAAAATATCTGGTTTGTTGCATTTGCTGATTGCTTTCTCTTTATTTTTTCCTTTCCATTTTTTTTTTTTTAATATGAGACAGGGTCTCACTCTGTGCCCCAGGTCAGAGTGCAGTGGTGCGATCTCAGATCACTGCCCCCTTGAATTCCTGGGCTCAAGTGATCCTCCTGCCTCAGCCTCCCAGCATTTGCTGATTTCTAATAAATAAAATTTGCATTTATTAATATTCCCACCATGGCTGTTTTCAAGGTACCAACGTGACATCAATCAGCTCACAAGATTCCTAACAACATAGGAATTAGATCTTGTGGACCAGTAGGAATCAGTCTCAGCAAACCATGGCATGTAGCACTGATTAATCATACTCTGACCTAAGCAGATCAATAAATTCATAGAATCCACCAGTTCACTGGCAGATGTACCTTTTCACCTCTGGAAAGGGGAAACAATTGAATTCAGCAAGCATTTATTTAGTGCCTACTAAATGACAGGTATTGGGTTGTCAATATGACGATAAAAGGATATTTTCCCACCCTCAAAACTTTAAGGAAGATAGATCCACTCAAGAGTGAAGATAATGTGAGATGTACTATAACAGAAACAATTCATTGTTTCACAATTGCTTATAAATCTCATACTAAGTTTAAGTGAGAAAACTAGACAAAAAAAAACAAAAATAAAATTGAGTTATGATAAATGTTGTGAGAGAAACAAAGAGTACTCAAATAGAGAATAACAGAAAATAACTGTTTAAAGTAAGTGTATTTCCCAGACTTGAAATGTGCTACTGATTTGTTTTTCATTTAATTGTTTCAAAATTTTAATTTGCAATCCATTTCTTTTTAATTATTTATTTATTTTTGTTTTTGAGACAGGGCCTCACTCTGTCACCCAGACTGGAGTGCAGTAATATAATCGCTATAGCCTTGACTTCCCAGTTTCGGGTGATCCTCCCACTTCAGCCTGTCAAGTAGCTAGGACTACAGGCATACACCATTTTGTGTTTTGTTTGTTTGTTTGTTTGTAGAGATGGGGTTTTTCCATGTTGCCAGAGCTGGTCTCAAACTCCTTGGGCTCGGCCAGGCACTGTGGCTCACGCCTGTAACCTCTGCACTTCCGGAGGCCAAGGTGGGTGAATCACCTAAACTCAAGAGTTCAAGACCAGCCTAACCAATATGGTGAAACCCTGTCCCTACTAAAAATACAAAAATTACTGGGGCATGGTGGCATGCACCTGTAGTCCTATCTACTTGGGAGGCTGAGACAGGAGAATTGCTTGAACCCGGGAGGCGGAGGTTGCAGTGAGCTGAGATTGTGCCACTGCACTCCAACAGAAGTAACAGAGCAAGACTCCGTATCACAAAAAGAAAACCAAAAACTTCTCGGGCTCAAGTGATCTGCTTGCCTCAGCCTCTCAAAATGTTGGGATTATAGGCATTAGCCACTACACCTACCCTGAAATCCGTCTATAAATTACTTTTATTATTATAATTATTCATCATTATTATTTTTACTTCTTTTAAGTAAAAGCATACCTCTTCTGCTGTGCTGTCAATTTTACACAATTACTTCTCTCATCTCTGTAAAGGACTTGTTTCTAATACCCAAATACAAGAACCATTAATTCAGTGGAGTAATGAACTAGATCCAATCAAACTATTAGCTCTCAAAAGAAGGAAGCTGAGCTGAGGAATGCAAAAGAGGTAAAGGGAGGACTCTTGGCCCATTCTTCTCTATGGAAGTCTGTTCTACAAAAGCTCACCAGTGGTTAAGTTTAAGTGTGTTCAATGTTGTCTTTGCTTCATTCATGTATTAAATATTTTAGGAGCCCTTCCTCAATCATTCAGTGTTTATTTATTGAGCATTTGCTCTGTGTCAGGCATTTTTCTCAGTTGCTGAGGCTACAGTGTTAGGTCAAACAGATAATACCCATGGTCTCATGGAGCTTACTTAAAATGAACAAGTAATGAAGAAAAATAAGATGGTGATAAGTGCTGTGCAGAATATTGTATTAGAGTGATTTGATAAAGACAGTGATATGGTTTGGCCATGTCCCCACCCAAATCTCATCTTGAATTTCCATGTGTTGCGGGAGGGGCCCAGTGGGAGGTAATTAAATGAAAGGGGCAGGTTTTTCCTGTGCTGTTCTTGTTATAGTAAGTCTCATGAGATCTGATGGTGAGATCTTATCATAAGGGGGAGTATTCCTCCACAAGCTCTCTTTGCCCCTCGCCATCCACATAGAATGTGACTTGTTCCTCCTTGCCTTCCACCAAGATTGTGAGGCCTCCCCAGCCATGTAGAACTGTAAGTCCAATTAAACCTCTTTTGTAAATTGCCTAGTCTTGGGTATGTCTTTATCAGCAGTGTGAAAACAGACTAATACAGTAAATTGGTACCAGTAGAGTGGGGCACTGCTGAAAACATACCCAAAAATGTGGAAGCAACTTTGGAACTGGGTAATAGGCAGAGGTTGAAACAGTTTAGAGGGCTCAGAAGAAGACGGGAAAATATGAGAGTTTGGAACTTCCTAGACACTTGTTAAATTGCTTTGATCAAAAGCCTGATAGACATATGGACAGTAAGCTCCAGGCTAAGGTGGTCTCAGATGAGATGAGAAACTTGTTGGGAACTGGCACAAAGGTGACTCTTATTATGTTTTAGCAAAGAGACTGGTGGCATTTTGCCCCTGCCCTAGAGATCTATGGAACTTTGAACTTGAGAGAGATGATTTAGGGTATATGGCGGAAGAAATTTCTAAGCAGCAAAGCATTCAAGAGGTGACTTGGGTGCTATTAAAGGCATTCAGTTTTATAAAGGAAGCAGAACATAAAAGTTTGGAAAATGTACAGCCTAACAATGTGATAGAAAAGGAAAGCCCATTTTCTGAGGAGAAATTGAAGCCAGCAGCAGAAATTTGCGTTAAGTAACAAGAAGCCAAATGTTAATCCCCAGCACAATGGGGAAAATGTCTCTAGGGCATGTCTAAGGTCTTCACAGCAGCCCCTCCCATCACAGGCCCTGAGGCCTAGGAGAAAATAGTTTCGTGGACCAAGGCCAGGGTCTTCATGCTGTGTGCAGTCTATGGACTTGGTGCACCAGGTCGCAGCCACTCCAGGCATGACTAAAAGGGGCCAAGGCACAACTTGGGCTGTTTTTTCAGAGGGTGGAAGCCCCAAGCCTTGGCAGCTTCCATGTAGTGTTCAGCCTGCGGGCGCACAGAAGTCATGAATTGAGGTTTGGGAACCTCCGCCTAGATTTCCGAAGATATATGGAAACACCTGGAAGCCCAGGCAAATTTGCCTGCAGGGTTGGGGCCCTCATGGAGAACCTCTGCTAGGGCAGTGCAGAAGGGAAATGTGGGGTTGGAGCTTCCACACAGAGTCCCTACTGGGGCACCGCCTGGTGGAGCTGTGAGAAGAGTGCCACCATCCTCCAGACCCCAGAATGGTAGATTCATTGACAGCTTGCACTGTGCACCTGGAAAAGCCACAGACAATGCCAGCCCATGAGAGCAGCCAGGAGGAAAGCTGTACCCTGCAAAGTCACAGGGGCAGAGCTTTCCAAGACCATGGGAACCCACCTCTTGCATCAGTGTGACCTGAATGTGAAACCTGGAGTCAAAGAAGATCATTTTGGAACTTTAAGATTTGACTGGCCTGCTGGATTTCCGACTTGCATGGGGCCTATAGTCCCTCTGCTTTGGCCAATGTCTCCCATTTGGAATGGCTGTATTTACCCAATGCCTGTACTCCCATTGTATCTAGGAAGTAACTAACTTGCTTTTGATTTTACAGGCTCATGAGCAGAAGGGACTTGTCTCATCTCTGATGAGATTTTGGACTGTGGACTTCTGAGTTAATGACGAAATGGGTTAAGGCTTTGGGGAGAATATTGGGAAGGCATGATTGGTTTTGAAATGTGAGGACATGAAATTTGGGAGGGCCAGGAGTAGAATGATATGGTTTGGCTGTGTCCCCACCCAAATCTCATCTTGAATTCTCATGTGTTGTCAGAAGGACCCAGTGGGAGAATCATGCGATCAGGTCTTTCCCGTGCTGTTCTCGTGACAGTGAGTAAGTCTCACAAGATCTGATGGTTATTATGAGGGCGAGTTTTCCTGCACAAGCTCTCTCTTTGCCTGCCACCATCCACATAAGATGTGACTTTCTCCTCCTTGCCTTCTGCCATGATTGTGAGGCTTCCCCCACCACCTAGAACTGTAAGTCCAATTAAACTTCTTTCTTTGGTAAATTGCCCAGTCTCAGGTATGTCTTTATCAGTACCAAAAATGGACTAATACAGAGTTTGGGGAATTCTTTAGATTCGGCAGTGAGGAAGGGCATTTCTGTATTACTGACTTAAGATTTCAATAACAAGAAAGAACCATCAGTCCCAAAATCAAGATTGGAAAGAGAGTATTCTGGAAAGACTGAATAGTAATATAAAAATTCTAATTTAGTCTGGTAGTGGCATACATCTGTACTCCTAGCTACACAGGAGGCTGAGGCAGGAGGACCGCTTGAACCCAGGAGTTTGAAGTTACATGAACTATGATCATGCTACTACACTCCACCCTCAGCAACAGAGGGATATCCTGTCTCTAAAGAAACTAAAAAATTAGAATTAAAAAATAAAGAGTTATGATTATGGAGAAAGAGGGCCCAGCGTGGATGGAGCATAGAGAAAGAGAAGAAAGTTAATAGGAGCTCAGATCAGAAGTAGGCAAGGGCAGATTGTATGCAGTCCTGGTTTACAAAGTTTGGTCCCCAAACCGGCAGCACGCACGTCACCTGGGAAGTTGTTAGAAATGTAAATTCTCTACCTACATTCCATGTTTGCCAAATCAGAAACTCTGGGGTGGGGCTCATCACTCTGGGTTTTAATAGACCTTCTGGTGACTATGATGCATGCACAAGCTTAAGAACCACTAGTATAAAGTTTTATAGATCAAGACAGATAATTTGAATTTTAGTCTAAACTGTGAGTCAAAGGCATTGATAGGTTTAAGTCATAGGGAGAGGATGTATGACATAACTAGATTTGTGTTTTTAAAAGTTTATCTACTTTGGAGAAAGTAGAACGTAGAGATGCAAGACTTGGAGCAGGGCAATGAGTCAAAAGGCTTTTTCAGGCTAGAAATTAGGGTATCTTAGATTAGGGTACCAGGGATGGAGACAAAGAGAAATGGATAGATTTAGGATACATCTTGGGAATCCACGATAGTCACTGAGTGGCAGGCAAAAGAAAGTGAGAGATCAAGGATAAGGTCCAGGTTTGGGTCCCAGGCAACACAGTACACTGTGATGTTATTAGGGAAAGTGAAGACTGGAGAAGGAGGATATCTGGGGGTGAAATCAGTTCTCTTTCAGTCATGTGGTATTTGACATGGCTAATAGATTTATATGGCTGTGTCAGTTAGGCAGTTTGATGGAAAGATAAGGAGTTCCAAGAAAATGTACCAACAAAACTATGTTTTTGGATTCATCTGTACATAGACTGTACATTTCATCCAAACCCATGGGATGAGATGAGATCACCTGAGAAGAGTATGTGAATAAAGAAGAAAAGAGTACCCAGAATAGAGCCCTAGGGCATCTAACTTTACTGATCTGACTGAGGGTTAGAACCATTGAAAAAAGTGCAATGTTTAAGATTAGGAAGAAACTAAAGAAACTAAGTGTTTGGGGTCACGGAATCAAGTGGAAAGAATCTTTCAAAAAGGAAGTATCAGCTTTTTTGAATTCTGCAGAGGAATCAATAATACAAGACAAAAAGATGGGCCCTCTTGGATCACTGGTAATTATAATGAGAGAAGTTTCCTTGCAGTGAAAGAAAACACTTAGAATGTGTTCAGGAGAGAATGTGAGGTAAGGAAGTAGAGAAAGCAAAAAATAAACAACTTGTGAAGGATGACAAAGAAATGGAAACAAATTGGAAGGCCATTTGGGGTTAAGGCACTCTTTCATCACCGTATAAGAGAGACAGTACTGACCCAGAGAGCTTTATCATACAAGAGAGAAGGCAGGCGGGGAGCAAATAATACCCCCAAATCCAACCAATCACAATTATGATAAATACATAGAACAGAGTAGCATTCAATGAGTATCTACAGTGGGTAAGCAACTATGGAGATTTACAAAGGATAATCAAAATGGAGAAAAATGAATGTACATTTAGGCAATTAAAATAAAAGCCAGTGTGTGATAACTCTATAGCTTAGGTACAAAATTCTTTGGAATCAAAAAGAAGAAATGGATCTACTCTTGTTTGAACAGTTGCAATCTTCAAGAAAACAGATAGAGAAAAATTAGCTTCTAATATAGAGGGGCTTGTTCATTAGAGACTCATTAAGGGAACAGTGAATCAGTAAAACTAGAAATATCACATTTCATTCCAATTACATTCCAGAGAATAACACATAATATTATATAACCTCTGACTTTTAAAATAATGTTATATGTTTTATTCTTCATATTAATGGAAAATAGAAGGAGGTTGGGAGACCTACAAAGAAAGACAGATACTGAGAAAATATGGGAGTAAAGTCTACAAGGAAGGATAAACCTATTGAGCACTTATTAATCTATTACGTGTCAATCTTTGTTGTGATACTTTCACATCAATTGTCTCACCAAACCCTTGGTCAACCTCAACTGGTCACTTCCATTTTGGGAAACATTTATTCCTTGCATGGTCATTGTAGAGAAAATTACATATAATTTCTTCTAAGGATGTCTCTCAATAAATTTATAACCTCCCTAAACAAATGAATAATAACAAATTATTTTCCTTCTTTATATATTAATTAATTGGGCAAATTATTATTTGCAAGAATCTTAATTGGGAAAAAAAAAGAGTTTTGTTTTTCTTTTTCATTCAAAGGATTTCCAAACAATGAGAGAGAGAGAGAGAGAGACTACAGAAGGTCATTTTGTATAGTGTTTTCCAAATCTGGCTGTACACCTAAATCCTGGGGAAAGCTTTTTGACAACACAGATTCCCAGACTACTCCCAGAGATTCTGATTCTGCTCAACTGATGTGCAAGTAAGAAGCTCTGATGTTTAACAGTTCCTCAGGTGATTTTGGTGTGCAGCCAGAAAACACAATTGTGGAAAACACAATTCTGAAACAGGCAGTTCTCTTGCAATTTATGTTTTCATAACATGAATTGCCTATTATAAAATTGAGAAATTAGGGAACACCATTTGCATTGCAAGGACAAGTATTGGTTGTAAAGGCATGGCCAACAACTAGCAATGTGAATAAAGAGAAAAAAATCTGTCATCCACATAGTGTAGTAAGAACGCTTTTGCTAGCCAATTGCAGCTACTTTGTTTGAGAGGCTCTGAGCTTCATTTTGCAGTAACAAGAGATACAACAAGTCATTAAAAAAGAGTGTACGAGACATTCCAATAATGAGGGTGCTGGTGGTTAAAGGAGAAAAAAAGACACTTTACTTCAGACAATTAAATGCTGGATCAGCTCAGTGATGTTTAAGGATTATAACTATGCATTTAGCCTATAGAAACACTCATTATTAAAAATTTTTAGGAAAAATAACATCAATTTTATTTATTTATTTATTTTTGAGACAGAGTCTTGCTCTTTCATCCAGGATGGAGTGCACTGGCGTGATCTCGGCTCGCTGCAACTTCTGCATCCTGAGTTGAAGTGATTCTTGTGTCTCAGTCTCCAGAGTAGCTGGGACTACAAGCATGTGCCACCGCACCTGGCTAATTTTTGTAATTTTAGTAGATATGGGGTTTCGTCATGTTGGCCAGGCTGGTGTCAAACTCCTGACCTCAAGTGATCAACCCACCTTGGCCACCCAAAGTGCTGGGATTACAGGTGTGACCTACCACACTCAGCTGATTTTATACCATTTGAATATAGTCATATACAACATAATGATGTTTTGGTCAGTGAAGGACAGCATACACAGTAGTGGTCCCATAAGATTATAATGGACCTAAAAAATTCCTATCACCTAATGACAATTATATACAGTCCATAATGATAATACACAACTATGTTACTGGTTTATGTATTTGCTATTCTATACTTTTTATCATTACTTTAGAGTGTACTCCTACTTATTAAAAAAAAAAAAAAGTTGACTGTTAAACAGCCTCGGGCAGGTCCTTATGAGGCATTCCAGAAAAAGGCATTGTTATCATAGGAGATGACAGTTCTACGTATGTTATTTCCCCTGAAGACCTTCCAGTGGGACAAGATGTAGGGGTGAAAGATACTGAAATTGATGATCCTGACCCTGTGTAGGCCTAGGCTGATGTGTGTGTTAATGTCTTTGTTTTTAACAAAAACATTTAAAAAGTAAAATAAATAAATAAACATTTTAAAAATGAAAAGACCTTACAGTCTGGGTGTGTTGGCTCAGGCCTGTAATCCCAGCACTTTGGGAGGATGAGGCAGGCAAACAGCTTGAGGCCACGAGTTCTAGACTAGCCTGAGCAACATGATGAAACCCTATCTCTGCGAAAAATACAAAGTTAGCCATGGTGGTGTGCGCCTGTAGTTTTAGCTACTCAGGAGGCTGAGGTGGGAGGAACAATTGAATCTGAGAGATTGAGGCTATAGTGAACCAAGATTGTGCCACTGTATTCCAGCATAAGCAACAGAGCAAGACCCTGTATTGAGCCACAGAGAGAGAGGAGAGAGAGAGAGAAATGAAAGAAGGAAGGAAGGAAGGAAGGAAGGAAGGAGGGAGGAAGGGAGGGAAGGAGGGAGGAAGGGAGGGGAGAAAAGGAAGGGCAGGAAGGGGAGGAAGGGGAGGAAGGAAAAGGGGAAGGGAGAAAAAACTGTTCAAAAAGAAAAAAGCTTATAGAATAAGAATATAAAGAAATATTTTGAACAGATGTTTAATGTGTTTGTGTTTAAAGCTAAATGTTATTACAAAGGAGAAAAAAGTTAAAAAAAAGTAAAAGTTTATGAAGTAAAAAAGTTACAGTAAGCTAAAGTTAATTACTGAAGAAAAAACTTAAAATAAATTTAGTGTAGCCTAACTGTACACTGCTTTTATCATTTACAATAGTGCACAATAATGTCCTAGACTTTCACAATCACTTGTCACTCTCTCTGTCTCACTCAGCACAACTTCCAGTCCTGCAAGCTCTATTCAGTTAGTGCCCTATGCAGGTGTAGCAGTTTTCAGCTTTTATGTCGTATTTTTACTGTACCTTTTCCATGTTTAAATATGTTTAGATATGCAAATACTTATCATTGTGTTCTAATAGCCTACAGTACAGTAACATGCCGTGCAGATTTGCAGCCTAGGAACAATAGGCTATCAAATAGACCAGGTGTGCAATCAGCTATACCCTGCAGGTTTGTGTAAGTACATTCTATGATGTTCAGACAACCAAGAATATAATCACCCAATGACACATTTCTCAGAACATATTTCCATTGTCAAGTGACGCACGACTGTAGTTGTTTTGGGAACTCTTCTTAAAAATAACACCATGTTTCTGTAAGGAAAAGGAAAATTTAAAATTTAGTTGTTTTGGTAACTCTTCTTAAAAATAACACCATGTTTCTGTAAGGAAAAGCAATATTTAGACACAGAATAGACTACATTCTCCGTCCATGAAGAGATATCATAGTAAATATGCAAGTGTGTGCTAGAAGTAAATAAAAGGGACACCTAATTTAAAGGTCTTAAAAGATTGGTAAGAATTATGTTGAAAAGGTAGGAGGCCTACTCAATTTCTTCTTGTTACTTATTACATTTGTAATAACTTACTGTAATAACACTACATATTACATTTGTTTGCCTTTTCCTTTTAGGTGTTAAAGAGATTTTCCATTATCTTTGTTTATTCTACAGTCTCATCACTCTACTAAGTAATTAGGAAGTTCTCAAGGCTCTAAATTCTTTGCTCTGTAATTCCAATTCATTCCTAAGAGGATACTTTTGTTGACAGAAAGAAATCCTGCCTTATAATCTCAACACTTGGGTGGTTTGATTTCCCATAGAGACAGGTATTGACCTCTATGGACAACTCAAGCTCCTTTCTTCTCCCCATACTCCTTTTACTCCTGCCCAGGGACGCGTCAGGGTAAGAAGGAAAACACTTCAGCCTTCAAGGGGCAGGAGTGCTGGATGACAGACTTAGTTGGCAGCCTGTGGCTCTAAAGGGCAGAAGTTTTAACATATGATAAAGTGTCACCTTATTTGCATGGATTTTTCTCCCCTTTCTGTAGGTTTCCCTCAAACACCAGCTATGGCCAGGGCTGTTTCCAAGTGAGAACAGGCTGACCAGCTCTGTCACTTCTGATGTCCCCTTTCCCAGGGCTAGGCCAGGGCACAGCCAGGGCATGGACAACTTTGCATTGGGGCAAAGCGGCTTTTTTGCACTCCTGCTCTTTTGGCATGACTTCTCTCCACAATGGGACAAAGTTCCAAAATTGCAAGTGAACTTAGAGGAAACAATGGTCATTTTCCCAGCTTTGGTTCTAGCCTTTTAACTAAAGCTAAAACGAATTCTCCATAATTTAAATTCTTTCTAAAGTTTTACACAGGCATGCATCAATTAATGACAAGGAAAAGTTCTGAGAAATGTATCATTAGGTGATTTCATCATTGTGCAAACACTACAAAGTGTACTTATACAAACCTAAATGGTTTAGCCTACTATATACCTATGCTAGATGGTATAGCCTATTGCTCCTAGGCTGCAAACCTACATAACATGATACTCTATTTGTTGCAGGCAATTGGAACACAATGGTAAGTATTTGCATATCTAAACATATTTAACTATAGAAAAGGTACAGTAAAAATGGGGTATACAAGATTAAAAAGTGTTACACCTGTATGGGGCACATACCATGAATGGAGGTTGTAGGACTAGAAGCTGCTCTGGGTAGTTAGGGAGTGAGTTGTGAGTGAATGTTAAAGCCTAGGACACTACTGTACACCACTGCAGACTATAGCAACACTGTACACTTGGGCCACACTACATTCATTTTAAACATTTGCTTTAATAATAAATTAACCTTAGCTTACTGTAATTTTTTTACTTTATGTGATGGTTAATACTGAGTGTCAACTTTACTGTATTGTAGGATGCAAAGTATTGATCCTGGGTGTGTCTGTGAGGGTGCTGTCAAAGGAGATTAACATTTGAGTCAGTGGGCTAGGGAGGCAGACCCACCCTCAATCTGGTGGGCACCATCTAATCAGCTGCCAGCGAATATAAGGCAGGCAGAAAAATGTGAAAAGGCAAGATTGGCTTTGCCTTCCAGCCTACATCTTTTTCCTGTGCTGGATGCTTCCTGCCCTCAAACATCAGACTCCAAGTTCTTCAGTTTTGAGATGGAGACTGGCTCTCCTTGCTCCTCAAGGTTGTAGACAGCCTATTGTGGGACCCTGTGATCATATAAATTAATACTTAATAAACTCTCCTTTATATATATATATATGTATGTATATATATCCCATTAGTTCTGCTCCTTTAGAGAACCCTAATACACTTTATATACATTTTAATTTTTAAACTTTTTGACTCTTTAGTAATAACATTTAGCTTAAAACACAAACACATTGTGCAGCCATACAAAAATATTTTCTTTCTTTATATCCTTTTTCATATATCCTTTATATATTTTTTATTTTTTTAATTATTATTTAGCTTTTTAAACTTCTTTTGGTAAAAACTAAGACACAAACATACACATTATCCTAGGCCTACACAGGGTCAGGATTATCAATCTCACTGTCTTCCACCTCCACATCTTATCCCACTGTCTTCAGGGGCAATAGCATGCATGGAGCGGTCATCTCCTGTGATGACAATGCTTTCTTCTGGGCTGGGTGTGGTGGCTCATGCCTGTAATCCCAGTACTTTGAGATGCCAATGCAGATGGATCACATGAGATCAGGATTTCTAGACCAGCCTGGTCAATATAGCAAAACCCCATGTCTATACTAAAAATACAAAAAATTAGCCAGGTGGGTGGTGGGTGCCTGTAATCCCAGCTACTCAGGAGGCGGAGGCAGGAGAATTGCTTGAACCCAGGACACAGAGGTTGCAGTGAGCCAAGATCGCACCATTGCACTCTAGTCTGGGCAACGAGAGTGAAACTCTGCCTAAAAAAACAAAAAACAAACAAACAAACAAAAATGTCTTCTTCTGGATACCTCTTGAAGAACCTGCCTGAGGCTGTTTTACAATTAACATTTTTTTAATAGGCAGAAGGAATATACTCTAAAATAATGATAAAAGCATAGTAAATATATAAACCAGTAACATAATTTAGTATTATTATAAAGTATTATGAACTGTGCATAATTGTATGTGCTACACTTTTATTCACCTAGCAGAGCAGTAGGTTTATTTACACCAGTGTCACCACAAACACGAGTTATGCTTTGCATTACAATGTTAGGATGGCTGTGATGTCACTAGGCGATGAGAATTTTTCAGCTCCATTATAATCTTATGGGACCACCATCAGATATACCACCTGTCACTGACCTTAGTGTTTTTAGGTGCTGCATGACTGTAATGAGGTTTGAGGACAAATCCTGCTAGAAATAAAATGTCTGTTTACTCTTTTTTGCCAACATTATGTTTATATCATTCCAGGGGACTTTGCTCAAGTTTTTCCAGGTGACCCAGCCCAATCCCATTCTCATTCATTCTATTAATGACATCCCTAACTCTCCCTTCCCACCTCAATAGAAAATGCAAGTCCAAACTGAGATCAGTGTCTTCAGCCTTGGTGTCTTTCCTTTTAAAAACACTAGGTAGCTACAGATATTCTGGTTGTATTTCCCACTTCCAAGTGACAAGTTTTTTTGTGAGTCAATTACTAAGAGTCTTCAGGACTTTCTACTCAGCACTTGCCTATTAATTTGCTATGACCAACCTACAACATCTGTCAACTCTTCCCATGAATTAATAGGTCTGTAATTAAAATCCAACAGAGAGCCCCAAAATTAATTAGGACACGAAACAGCCATGTAAGCAGCATGGAGCACAGCTCTCTATAAAGAAAAGACAAGCTTCATGCAAAATAAGTGTATACCCCAGGCAGGCCTCTGTCCATCTCTCATCAGCTGGCCTCTGAACTCCTTTTTCTGATCTGTAACCTCATGGTGAAAGTGCCTAATAGAGGGCTGCCACACAGTGGGGATCAATACGTTGCAGTGACTACTTGACTTTTTACTTGAAATATAATCCTCAGGGGAGCCTATTTCTTCTACTTACAGAAAAAAGAGGAAATTTTAGAGAGATCAAATATCTCATTGCTCACACCTGGGTTTTCCCTTCAGCTCTCCATGCTCTGTGGATGAAGGCTTCCTTTAAGTTTTCTGGAGCCTGAGCTTATGCACCTAACTTCATGAAAGCAGGATAATGCTGCACATGTATCTGCTTCTTACTGTGAGACCTTGGGCAAGGTATCAATACTCTGTGCCTCAGTGACTAGCACATAGCAAGTGTGCAAATGTCAGGTATGTTACTAACGCTCATTGGCCTCTAACAGAAAGATAATGGTAGTCATGTCTATTTTCTCCTGTTCTCAAGAGGTTATACCTAAGGGATCCGTATTAACGTTAATGTACATCCAGATATATTAAAAAATGGTTTCTGAAAGCAAGGTGCCATGTTTTATGCAACGTTTGGCAATTAACGATTTTTTTTTTTTAATGAGAATGAGGCTGGGTGCTGTGGCTCACACCTGTAATCCCAGCACTTTGGGAGGCTGAGGCAGGTGGATCACTTGAGGTCTGGAGTTCAAGAACAGCCTGGCCAACATGGCGAAACCCCATCTCTACTAAAATTTCAAAAAATTAGCCGGGTGTGGTGGCTCAGCCTGTAATCCCAGCTACTCCAGAGGCTGAGGCAGGAGAATCACTTGAATCTCAGAGGTGGAGGTTGCAATGAGCTGAAATCACAGCACTGCACTCCAGCCTGGGCAACAGAGTGAGACTCCATCTCAAAAAAATAAAAATAAAAAAATAAGAATGAGCCAGAAATAAAATGTCCTTCAACATAGCTGTGAAAGGAGAAATATTAACACATCCAAGAATTCACTCCCTCAATGATAAAACATCTTTCTACCCTGAATAGCTACAAAATTGTACCTTTTTTCTCATATGGTAGAAGAAGAAAATGGAAATTTCTTCCAAAATCAAAGTTATCTTAGGATTGGCAGCCAGAGCAGGAGACCATAAAACACTGTCAGAGACAACAAGAGTTGAATTAAGTTCCAGGGACTGTTAAGAGCAATGTGAAGAACTCATCTCTGGTCAGGGATAACTGGGCATAAAAGCATATTGATTAATAATGTAACCTTCCTTTAAACCTTTTCCCAGGCAGTCCAGAAAACTTCACTGTACTCAGGTGAGAAACATGAAAAGGTTTTCCTCAAGATTTTTAAAAGAAGCAACAACTGGAATAAACCAGACTTGTCATGGAACAATTTTCACCATATGGAGCCCTGATGCCTCACTGAGCAGGACTGTCAGGCCTGAAGTGGGTACACATCCATGCTTCCTTCTCGTCAAATGTCCCCAGAGAAACTGGCTGTGCATTTTCAAAAAAAAAAAAAATGACTTAGGTTTACTCAATCCATTCAGAGACTAGGCAGAAAGTATAAAACAAATAATTGAGAAATCTCCTAACATAGCCCATATTTGCTGATAAATATTGGATACACGCCTCTGGTTCCCAACCTACAGAAAGAAGACAATGTCACCTAGGCTCTTTGGTGTTGTCAGAGATAGATATTCATCGAGGTTACCTCTAGCAACAGGAAATCATCTGTGAGGCTACATGTGGAAATAAGAACAACATAACTCCTCCAAGAACCCAGGAATGGCTAGATGGAAGCTAGAATGCAGATTAATAGTGGTAAGATTTTTTTAGGACACACAATTCCCAAGACCCATAACCCCCAACAATGTGAATTTTCTCAAATTTTCTAGTCTTGATCCTATCAACTACCCCACCCTCTATTTGCTTATTTTTTAAAAAATATTTTTATTTTATTTTACTGATAGCTTTTGATTACTCTTGGCTCCTGATGCAGCTGATCCTACTAATAATTGCTCTGTCTGTCCATCTGTCTGCCTATCTAGAAACACCAATTGTTACAAAGATCTCATACAAGGTCCCTGCCAGGGCAACATATTGGGACTGGCTAACAGATTTGTCACCCTTACTTTGGATGCCCCCTCCTAATCAAATCAGCCAAAATGGTGAGGTCGAATGATTCAGAACAGGGATTTTCAAAGTATGACCTGAAGGACAAATCTGATCTGCCATCTATCTTTGTACATTCATTATTTTATGTATTGTCTATGATTGCTTTTGTGCTACAATGGCAGGCAAAGTTGACCCATTGCCAGCAGAGCTTAAAATACTTACTATCTGGCCTCTTACAGACAATATTTGCTGATTCCTGATTGAGAATATGGACAAGTGTTCAGTGTTAAGAAAGTGCACAGGAAAGGAGCTATAAATGGGTTTTCTTAGGAAGGGCTCAGGAGTATAGAAGATATTCTGAGGCCAGAGGTCTCAAGGAAGCTGCATAGCGGTCTTCTTGGGTCCATAAACATGCCATACACTAAATAAACATGAACACATACAAGTATATGCTTGTATATAAGTACGATTTTAAGTGAATAAGATGATTTTAAGTGAATAAGATATAAATCAATCCATTTACAAGTGAAATTGATTATCTGTATTGACTATCTCTTTAATAACTTTTTTCTGCATTAATTGGAATGCACCTCTAATCATGATGCAAACCACTGATATAGCAATATCAAAACCGTACATGACCTGTTTTCCATTCCTATTTAGCCCTAAATGCAACCGCTGTTGTTGTTCTTGTTCTTATGTTTTTGTAAGAAACATGGTAAGATATTCACTTTATAACTTGGGGCTAAGACCAATACAAAATACTATGATTTCTACCAGTTTCTTCCCTACTATTTTTGAAGGTCATCTTAATCTTTTTATGATTAAGAAGCTAATGAGGAAACACTGTGTGATTACTAGGCTCAAGGACTTGAGGAAATGTAAATTTTCTGTCCACCTGCATGAAGAATTAACTTTGTACACTAATTTATAACTTCTTCCTTACTTGATTGTGAGCACTTGGTATGCAGAGATTGGATTTCAGCTTGTTCGTATACCACTAATTCCTAGCATCGTGACTGGCGCATTTAGGAACTTCATTATGTGTTTGCAGAATGAATGAGTGCACGCTGCCATATGTTCTCATTGCTCAGTTGGTAAAGCCAACATAGAAGGACTTTTAACTGTAAGAGACATTAGAAATACCTTAATAACTGCTCTCACCACTATAGAGATGGGCTAGCACTGAAAAGTAAAAGTTCTGTCTATAAAAGAGTGAGGCACAGAATATGTGAGGTTCAGACTGACTAGAGCTCTCTTCTTGTCTTGGTCATTATATTATTTGTGCTCAGGCCTACACCAACAGGCCTGGGTCTAACCCTATGCTGCCCAGATCTTGAATCCAGGACTCAATCCTCCATGCAAAGTTAGTTCCTAGTTTGTACTCCCATGATACTGTGTCCATATGTTTATTTACCATTTAAACTGAACTGCAATGATCTGCTTACAAGGAAGTTTCCCTCACTGCCTTAAGAGTTTATATTGTACCTCAGTATAAAATTCAGTAATGTGTGATAAAGGAAGGAAGGAATAAATGATCTAATAAAAATGTAAAATATAAGTCACTATACCCTTTTGTCTCCTTGACCATCTATGCTGATTGATCATGACATCCATTCTTGTTAGACCCATCTTCAACCTCTCCCCTTTCTTAATGGTTTTGCCCCTCCAAACAGTCTCTAACAATATATCAAATTTGGGCCAGGTGTGGTGGCTCACACCTATAATCCTAGCACTTGCGAGGCTGAGGCAGGCAGATAACTGGAGGTCAGGAGTTTGAGAGCAGCCTGGCCAATATGTTGAAATTCTGTCTCTACTAAAAGTACAAAAAAAAAAAAAAAAAAAAATTAGCCAGCCATAGTGGTGCATGCCTGTAATCCCAGCTACTTGGGAGGCTGAGGCAAGAGAATCTCTTGAACCAAGAGGCAGAGGTTGCAGTGAAGTGAGCCAAGATCAGCCACTGAATTTCAGCCTGGGCAACAGAGTGAGACTCTGTCTCAAAACAAACAAACAAAACAAAATAACAACAACAACAACAACAACAAAAAAAAACCACACACAAAAAAACAAAGTTTGCATAACTATGGGTATACATGTGTTATCAGAGATTCAAATCCCAGGCATGGCCTTTATGAAAGCATCCCCTCCTGTAGCCACCTAATTTCTGATACATGTCAACCTTCCCAAGCAATTTCTTCCCCTGGAGGCCCCATCTGCCTGTTAAATAAGTAATACCAGGTTTCATTGCCAATATAAGATCCTCAGGAAGCAAAAACAGTGAGCAGCATCAATGTGCTTCCCAGAAGAGCAACTAGCCTTTAGCAAATAAAACACCCTGAAAACAGCCGCTGGGGTTCCTGGAGCCCTCCTCCTGCTCCAGTGAATCACTCTGTAGAAAGTGGCTGCCCACCTAGGCCTTTGGGAGAATTTGATAAGTTAAACAAGGCTACCCTCTCGTGGTTAAAACAAAAACTACCTGCATAAAATATTTTCTATTTTTCAAACATGAGAAATCCAGGGCACTCCATTGAAAAACCTGTGTAATACTTGTTATCTTTTTAAAGCAGATAATTTAAAGCATACTACAGTCAACTTCTAAGAAACAATGAATGATAAGTAACATTAGAAGTGAAAAAGTGTATTCAAAAATTTTAAACTTGCTCTAGATTGCATTATAACAACAAGAATTTATTACGGACTCTAGAATTTACGTAGATGAAATAATTCCTCAACCTTGATGAGCCAATAATAAAAAAATGAAACAAAGAATTGCTTAATACATGGGATTTCTGTCTTAGGTTATTTATTTTAGACTTTAGTTGGCTCACACAGCAGTAATACTGGTTCTGTTTACATATTAATTCATTGAGCAAATATCTACAGAGAACATACTAGAGGATCTCAACTATTGTAAGATGTATTTTCTTCCTCCGTATTTGGAACATTTCTAATGGGGCCAGGCGTGGTGGCTCACACCTGTAATCCTAGCACTTTGGGAGGCCAAGATGGGCAGATCACCTGAGATCAGGAGTTCAAGACCAGCCTGGCCAACATGGTGAAACCCCATCTCTACTAAAAATACAAAACAAAAAAATTAGCCAAGCATTGTGGCAGGTGCCTGTAATCCCTGCTACTCAGGATCCTGAGGCAGGAGAAGCACTTGAACCTGGAAGGCGGAGATTGCAGTGAGCCGAGATGGCGCCACTGCACTCCAGCCTAGGTGACAGAGAAAAACTCCATCTCCAAAATAAAAATAAAAATAAAAATAAAAACATCTCTAATGCATCTCACAACCTGTGGTATGTTTTAATCTCTGTCAGCCAGGCAAGAGCAGAAATGCATACACAGTTGTCATTGCGTGGGCATGTGCAATCTGCTTGTCATTTCTGGTGGTTCATGGGACACTGACACCCTTGATATTTCAGTTCCAAATCTATTTTAGGACCATTTTGGAAAGAAAAACGACTCCTGTTTGTTGTCTGGAAAACTTTTCATTGATACTGTCTAGTAAGATCAAAAAAGCGCTACCATCACAACTTAAAATGAGTGTCAACAGCTTAGAATAAAGTATTGGGAGACAATAGCAGTGCTCTCTAAAGAAATGCAGTATCACCAGTACTGATATGGCATAAAAGAGGACAGGGTGTGGAAAAACACATTCATGTCTCTGTCAAGTAGTTAGGTTGGAGAGTTGGATTCTCTATGGGAAGAAGAAATATCTTTGTTAATTAATTAATTATGAGACAGAGTTTTGCTCTTATCACCCAGGCTGGAGTACCATGGCGCAATCTCAACTCACTGCAACCTCTGCCTCCTTGGTACACGTGATTCTCCTGCCTCAACCTCCCAAGTAGCTGGGATTACAGGCGCCCACTACCACACCTGGTTAATTTTTGTATTTTTAGAAGACACAGGGCTTCACCATGTTGCCCAGGCTGATCTGGAACTCATGACCTAAGGTGATCCACACACCTGAGCCTCCCAAAATGCTGGGATTACAGGCATGAACCATCATGCTTGGCCATCTTTTTAAATTTGTTTTTCTTACATTTTCTTTCTCATATATGCAAAAGAGTCATATATGCAAAAAATCATATCCAATAACTCTTAAAACATTATTTAAATAAACACAAAATAAAAATTATAAGTAATAAGAAAGCAGTATCTCACAGTTTAACTGGAAGCTTTTTTTTCCTTTTTTGTTGTCCCTAAAAAATACTGCATATTATCACAGAAAGAATTTTAGGTTTAATGAACTATAGAATGTACAAGGCGGTGTTGCAGTCACTGAGTAGTGCAGTGATGAACAACACAGAACTTTCGGTGTCTTCCCCAAACCAGATAAGAAGACATCTATAAACATGCAAACAAACGAAGAAATGAGAGCATTTCAAATAGCAGTAAATGCTATGAAGACAATAACTCAGAATAAGAGGATAAAGAGAGGTGGGGAAGGCAAGGAGGCTTTAACAGAATTGGGAGAAGTACAGGGGAGTTGCACATGACATCATAGTAGGTAAGAGAAGAAATGCATTCAAGGAGCAGGCAGAGGTCAAGAATGACAGTATTAGAAGAGAAAAGAAGGTAAAGTGAGAGGACTGTTCTTAATATTGGCAAGATGATGTCTTTTTAAAAGGTATTATAGCTGGACTAAAGTAGGTTATAGGACAAATGGACCATCAAATATGTTCTTTTTGGGTAGGTCTGCTTTAGGGCCTGAGGGAAGCAGTCAGCCTGGAGGGCTGTGCCTGCAGCTCAACATAGAATCACAAGGGTATGTTTTGTGGAGCGAGGGAGCAACATTAATTCTTGCAAGCAAGTAAACAAATAATTGCACAAAACAATTTCAGATTATAAACAGTGTTATAAAGGACATAACCAAGATGATATGATGGAAAATAGGGAAGAGAAGCCTACTTTAAGCTTTGGGCTTTAACAGTTACTGAACACCAAGGACATGCCAGGCATTTATTAAAAGCATTCAAATGTCACCTCATTTAATCTTTAGACCTACTTTTTGAGATATGTTCAATTAGTTCCATTGTTACAGATAAAGAAACTAAGGTTCTGAAAGAATGATTTGCCTGTCAAAGATCAATTAGTAAATGGTAGCCCTGGGATTTGAACCAAATTTGACATTGAAATTAAACGTGTTTCCCTTGCTCTACACCCATTTTTTTCAAGGCTGTCCTGTAAAATAAACCTCAAAGCAGCTAGCCTTTCACAGCCCCCGCCACAAAATGCCAGCTCATGGTCTCTTTTTAGAGCCCCATTCCTATGAGACCTTCTCAAAGTAAATTGATCACCAAGTTGTACATTATTCATAATATGCTAAAAAAAAAACAAATGTGTAATTATACTGATGCTAGTAGATGCTGATAGGACCTTTTTTTCCCAAAGACCATCTTTAAGTAGTGGCTTTTAGGGAGACATTGCCAAACCTCCAAGGCCACTTTCTAATAGTGGAAATTTTAGGCCACCTGGTAGATGGGAAGGATAAATGATCTTGATAACTAGTTAATATTTACTGAGCTTTATTATATGCCCAGATTCATTCTCAGTGCTATAAATACACTATCTTTTTATTTTTCAAGACAACCCTATGAATTCAAAATGATTTTTATCACCTGAGAACTGATTTGAGCCCAGTTAATCTGACTTGCAAACTAAAGCTAGGATCCCAAAGGAACACAAAGGAATTAAATGACAAACCCCAAACGAGTTGTCTGCACTGATGATATTGTAAAACTCAGAAAGCTGGTTGGCTCAGGTTTTGAAACTATTGACTCCTCTGGTTTTAAGCTTCACAGGAATCCACTGAGATGACAAATAGAACCAACAGGTGCCCTTTAGTCCTCTCTTTCAATGGAGCTTCTTAATTGTATGGACGATAAGAGAAACCAATGAACCTTTCTTTTTGTGATTTAAAGATGAATGTTTGGGGGATGAATATGGTTTAAAACCAATCAACAAACTTCTATTTGGCATTGCTGCATAAGGAGCACTGTGCTTGTTGCTTCAGATACTCTCCAAGATCCGCAACAAATCCTTGCTGGTGGGGAAAGCAGGGGCTGGCAGCGTGATGCAATGGAAAAAGGCCTAAGCTTTTTTCCATTGCATGAGGAAAACCCAAATTCACCTCCGTATTCAGAGTGACTTTAGGCAAGTTAGTTCATGAAATAAGAGTAATTATTTTTTAAAAAAAGTAATTCTGAAGTTTATTGGAGATTCCAAAGCACTTTGTACAGTGCTTGGCACAGTAAGAAGTCAACGACTGTTCCCTCTCTTCACTCTTCCTGTGCCTTGTCCTCTCTCATCTTGGATATCTGAGTTCAGCCTAAAACCCATAAAAATGGAACAAAAGAATCCTGGGGTTGCGGTTGGGAGGAGCCTTCTCATGTGAAGCTGATGGAGGGTTATCCTAAGAGCTGGAAAAGAAAGCCTGTTCGTTAATTTCCACAATCAGGAGTTGCAAAGATATAGTATATTAAGAAATAACTGGAAATATGCTAGGTGCAGTGGCTCAGGCCTATAATCCCTACACTTTGGGAGGCTATGAGGTAGGAGGATCCCTTGAGCTCAGGAGTTCAAGACCAGACTGGTCTACATAGTAAGAACTCATCTCATCTATCTATCTATCTGTCTGTCTGTCTATCTACCTATAAAATAAGAACTGGAAATAAAGTGAAGACATATCTATGTATATGTGGTTTTCAAAAACAATGGGCAAGACATTGGGCAAACGGTCAATTCTCAGGAGAAATATGTCTTTAGATGCATGGGAACTTGGTCGTGTTCAGGAAAGCCTGAACTTCAATCTAGTTTCATCCCTAAACAGTATCAAGGCCTATGACATTCACAATTTCTGGACTGGACAGAGTCCACAAAGAAGTATCAAGGAGAAAGAGAAGTAAAGAAGAACATAGAGAAGTAAAGAAGAACAGAGAGAAATCCAGAACAAACTGAAATGAAAGCTGGGGATAACGTAAAGATTTTCTGTTTGGGAATTTATGATACCATTAGCCCATCCAGAGACCTTTAAAATTCTTTATGACCTTGAGGCATCCAACTAGTTAAATCAGAATCTCTGAGGTGGGACCTAAATATCATTACTCTTTACAGCAACCCAGGAATTTTTATGCATACAGTTGAGAATGACTGCTATAGTTAAAACAAGTAAGTAAGGTAGGATATTGAGATAATGGAGAAAGAGGATGAGTATAATTCTAGACATACTGAGTTCAAGTTTCAACAAGGCATCCAGGAGGGAATTAAGATCTGGATCTCAGAAAGGACAGAGCAACTTAAGATTTTTGAAGAGTAATTCATTAATATGTTCAGTAAACATCCCTTATGCTGGGCACAGTAGGTCATGCCTGTAATTCCAGCACTTTGGGAGACTAAGGCAGGAGGACCACTTGAGGTCAGGAGTTCAAGACCAGCCTGGCCAACATGGTGAACTCCTGTCTCTAATAAAAATACAAAAATTAGCCAGACATGGTTGCCTGTGCTTGTAATCCCAGGTACTTGGGAGGCTGAGGCAGGAGAATTGTTTGAACCTGGGAGGCGAAGGTTGCAGTGAGCTGAGACTGAACTACTGCACTCCAGCCTGGGCAACAAAGTTAGACTCTGTCTCAAAAAAAAAAAAAAAAAAAAAAAAAAATCTTATGGTCTGTTGAGTGTGGATACCAAGTCCTACAAATAAACCTTTTTCCTTTGTAGGGCCTATATCTAGGAGGCAGGGAACAGATTTCTAACCACATCAGTGGTATAATGTGTTGTGGACTATAAGACAGAAATCTGTACTGGGACAGGAAAGAAGAGTTCAATTCTTTTGAGAGTTGTCAGAAAAGACTTCATAAAGAAGGGACAAGGAGAAGGTGGGATGAAAGAAATGCAGAAAGAGAAACAGGCAGACCTCAGAAGTATGGAGAGACTTACTTAGGTCTATCAGAATGGAGAGGAAAATAGAACCAAATGAAGATCATTGAGAATTAGTAGTCAGAGAGAAAGAGAGAGAGAGAGAGAAAAAAAAAGTAGGATAGAGAAGTGCCCTGAAAGGTAAAGCTGGCTAACAAGAAAGGGCCATCACAAGGCTGGTGCAGAGGGTCAAAGAGGATGAGGCTGGTTATTAAAGCTGAAGATCACATAGCTATGAAAGTTAGTTTTTATAGTAGGAGAGTTAGGGGAGAGAGTAGGTAGTGTTTGGAACTAGACCCATGGAAAAAGAGAAGAATGAGAAGGCTAGAGGATACACTATGCGGAGGGTTATAGGGAACACATTCAAATATTAAATTAAGGAACACAGAGGAGGTGCCTATAATGGGCAGAGTTTTGGCTTCAAGCTTTTTGCATTCTCCTAGTCTAGCTGAATGCCCTCAGGCTAGTCACTTCCTTTCTCTGGGTGTCACTTTTTTCACCTATAATAGGAATAGAGACTATAATTTCTGAGGTCATGTTCTGCTCTGACGATCTAAAAGTTTTACTGGTTGTAAAAAAGAATCAAATGAGAAGGCAAATATCTCTTAGGTGCATGAACCATGATGGTGGGTTATCTTTGTCTTCTATACAGGTGCAGGTGTACCTGCCAAGTTCTGTTACTTCATTCTACAGACACTGCCCCCTTAAACCCACTTCTTTCAAAATGTGAAGGAGTGAAGGGCACGACCTACCATTTAGAGCTCTATCCGTGAGAGATGACATAGCACAGCTATTCAAGTCACAGGTTCTAGAATTAGGCAGTCCTTCCCTAGCAATGTGACTATGTAAAAAATTATTTACTTTGGTTTATTTTTTCTTTTTTTTTTTTTAATTGAGATGGAGTCTTACTCCATTGCCCAGGCTGGAGTGCAGAGCAATCTCAACTCACTGCAACCTCCACGTCCTGGGTTCAAATGATTCTCCTCCCCAGTAGCTGGGATTACAGTTGGCCACAAACACGCCCAGCTAATTTTTGTATTTTTACTAGAGACAAGGTTTCACCTTGTTGGCCAGGCTGATCTCAAACTTCTGACCTCAAGTGATCCACCTGCCTTGGCCTCCCAAAGTGCTGGGAGCTCTAGCACAGAAAATATTCGCTCTTGAACAAGTACAGAAAAAAAGCAGGACCTTGTGGCAGCAGAGTACATGACTTCCCCTATTCCTGTATTCTTCAAGAGGTCTTGCACTGAATCAAGCAGATCCTTTAAAAAAGTAAGATGTCAGGTTCAATAAACGGATTCACCTAGTGACAATAATATAGGCTTTAAAACCAGGCAGCCATGTCATGAGTCAAACTTTAGTCAAAATCTTTTATAAGCTTGATCTTTCTGAATCTCAGATTATATATTTGAAAAATGAAGTTAATATTACCCATCTCCCAGGAATGTGAAGATTAAGATAGACTTCTAGCTGCAGAACACTTAGCTCATTTTAAATAAATAAATGTTTACTAAGCGTTCATGGAATTGAAATTGTGGTAAGATTTTACTCCTGGTGTCATTTTACCCTTGTGAGATTCTGCTCCTTCTCTGACCTTAACTTAGCTGTGAATTCTACTGCCCCTGCTGCTAGACTATACTAACATTAACCACATTGATTTTCACCCCTGGAGAGAAGAGGGATCATGGAGAAAGGAACAGAGTACAGGAACAGAAGGCTGCAACAATCACCACAACACCCTGGAGGGCACAGGGGGAGAGGAAAAGTTCTGCCAGGCATTGCTAAGATGGAACACAGGCAGTACTCATCAACCTTGGTTCTGTTCACCCAAGCATCAAGTCCAGAAGACATTCCTTGCTACTGTTTCTCCTCTTCTCAGCGTCTGAATCCTGTAATGTAAGGAAATCAGACACAGGAAGAAGGAGAAGGGAGAAGGAAGGAAGGAGGTGGGAGGAGGGAGGAGGGAGGGAGGAGGGAGGGAGGATGGAGAAGGGAAGAGGGAGGAGGGAAGAGGGAGGAGGGAGAAGGAAGAAGGGAAGAGAAGAAAACCTCCCATATAAAAGGATGTAAAAAATCTATTTCTCTGGATGCGTGGTTCCTTCCTAGTTCTCATTGTCTGGTGGAAGGCCACTGACACCAACATCGGCCTAAGCTAAAATTGGCTTTCTTTTTCAGAGATCGTAGGTTGATTGTAGGTTGCAGAAAAGGCAAAATATTTTGCTAGAGGCTGTAGCATGGAATACAGATTAGATTGGTGATGTCACAAAAGAGATTTCAACAGTGTCAGCAGAGGCTGTAGTGACGACTAAGGAAGTTGATAAACGGCACTATTTGAAATAGCTACTTGCCCTGAATAGGCAGGTGGAGAATATCAGTTACAGGTGGGACAAATCCCATTATGAGAAATATCATCACAACAAGAATATTTCATTCTAGATTTTAGAATCTCAGGTTTTGGCTCACTTCAGTCAAGAAAAATTATAAATAATTGAGTTAGAGATAAATAATTAAATGTTAGCGTCTTGGAGCGCATGGCAATTGGTTTTGACCTCTATATTAAAATTCACAAGACCACGGACGTAAGTCAAACCAGGTCCCCTTCGTCTCCATAGTCACCATCTCCAGGGCTAAAAACAGACTTGAAATGGGTGCCAGTTAGACAACAGGAAACAGGATGTATGAGCACAAGGAGCTCATCTATGGCTATCTGACATCGCCTGGGAATACCTCACTCTCTGGCAGGCTTCTGCTGGCTGGAGATTGCTAACATCGCTAATCCGGTATTAACTGAATGCAAAGGAATAGGAAATAAATTCCGGTTCTGAAAGGGCAGCTGGAAAGGTGTTGGGCTTCAAACTGGGACCCACATTCCAAAGCAGGCCTAAAGCCAAGCATACTCCTTGCCAGAGGAAAAGGAAAGCCCCGCTTCCATTTTTAGAATCAGGCTGGAAAACACGGCTCCCAGGAGGTGGGGTTAGAAACCAAGAGCTTGCCTGGCGGCGCCCTGTGGTCCCTGGAGGAAAAAGGAGAAAGACAAAGAGGGCCTGCTCCTGAGAAGCTCTAAATTCGAAGCCTATTATTCCTCCTAGACAACATCTACAGCTTTAAAGGGCAGGGCGCACACCTCCCTGCCCGGATCTCTAGGGCGGAGCAGGTCGAGGGTAAATATTTCTAGTTATTCAATTTATTCAATGGTTAACTATTTATTTTGTGGGTACTAGACACCAACCTAATCGGTTTACGTTCAAGAATCAGTTTAATTTTCACAATTCTGAGATTTGTGTTATTAACCTTGTATTATCTTTGGTTTACAAAGGGGAGCCAAAGAGGCGCACAGAGGAGTGGCACTCTGTCCGGCAAGCGGCGGGATCAGAGCCTGGGTCTCTAATTCCCAGGCTGGAGATCCCGGCTGCCTGGCTCCTCTTTTGCGTGGCGAAAAGCCCACCTGGGATCCGAGCGGGCGGCCGCGTCACACTCGCAGGCTCCGCATGCCCGCCGCTGCCCGCCTGTACCACCTGCAGTTGGCAGCGCCGCCTCCTCGCGGGTCCCTCAGGGCGCGCTACAGGTGCGCAGGGCGTCCCGAAGCCCCGCCCTCGCGTCCCTGCCCCTCGCTCCGCGCCCCGCGCCTCACGCTCCGCGCCTCACGCTCAGTGCCCGCGCCCTGCAGCGGCGGCGCAGGACGCACGGCCTCAGCCAGAGCCCGGGAAGCGCTCGGGCGAAGAGGAGGAGCCAAGGGTACCCAGCGGGTGGAGTCGGGAGCCGGAGAGCTGTGGAGGCGGATTTCCTGGACCCGGCCCCCTGGCGATACCATGGCGTTTGGCAAGAGTCACCGGGATCCCTACGCGACCTCCGTGGGCCAACTTATAGGTAAGGAGGCGCGGGGAGAGACGCCCAGGCAGGCAGGGGACCGTGGGATCCTTTCCTGCTTGATCCATTCTCAGCCTGCAGAGGACCGAGTTAGTCCAACTTGGAGAAAATTCCTCCCCTCCCCCCGCAACTTTCCCAGGGCACCCGCATTCCAGCCCGGCCCCCTTTCGTCGTTTCCTTCTTGGCTGACTCACTCTAGCACCTCAGTCCTCAAAAATGTACCTTCCTTTCGATGCCTCCTGGGGAGCGGAACCAAACAGGTGAACCGCGGGAGTCAGGCATGGAGTGTTTGGGCCTCCGCAAGGAGACACCAGAAACTTCTCCGGCTGGGGAAAGTTTTTCCTAAAGGCACACTCTCCAGGGCACGGTATTGTTATGCCCGTTTTACAGATCAGAAGAGGAGGCTCTAGGAGACTAAGTGATGTGACCTTACTGTGAGGAGCAGGTCTCCCCAAGCCAGTTTTCTCTAGCACCAAGTTTATACAACCTGGATCGCTTTTCTGGGCAAACAGAGACAATGATACTTGGCATTGAAGTGAAGAAGAGAGGAACAGAGGAGCCATCTGGGGCCACGGAGGTATCTAGCAGGCCGCTAGGGAGTACACTGGCATCCACCTAAATGATTTCTCTCTCCTCTGGATGTACTGTGTATGATGTATGTAGAAGCCAATGATTGGACTCTTACCAGCACCAGCCCACTGCTCCCTCTTTTCTCTGATACCTTCCTTGGGAATTGGGTGAGGCACGATTGCATATGAATGCCAGGCAAAATGTGATGATGTAAGGAACTTAGTGGGGTGATGAAATCATGAGAACCTAGTAGTTGTAGTATAGAGGCCCAGATTTGGAAAATTTAGTTCACAGCTCAACTAACTGCTGTGACACTGAGCACACCACTTAAACATAACCTTAGTTTACACATTTTTTTTTTTTTGAGACGTAGTTTTGCACTGCCCAGGCTAAAGTGCAGTGGCCCGATCTCGACTCACTGCAACCTCCGCTTCCCAGGTTCAAGCAATTCTCCCACCTCAGCCTCCGGAGTAGCTGGTATTACAGGCGCCTGCCACCACGCCCGGCTAATTTTTGTATTTTTAGTAGAGACAGGTTTCACTATGTTGGCCTGGCTGGTCTCGAACTCCTGACCTTGTGATCCGCCCACTTAGTCCTCCCAAAATGCTGGGATTACAGGCATGAGCCACCGCACCCGGCCAGTTTACACATCTTTATAAGATGGTCAGAGTAGCTACCATTGAGGAGATGCTTTTCCTTAATGGCTGTACTTCGTTGGATATTAGAATGAACCCTGAGCAGAAATGGGTTCAGACCCATTATAGGCGGAAGAAATTTTGGCAGTTCATCTGTTTAATTTTTTAATTCCGTAAACATGGACTGACTGTCAGCTATGTGCCTGGACCTGGATCACGCACTGGTGAGGCCAATGTAACAGATGGTCTCAAACCTGAGGGAACTCACTTTCTTGTAGGGAATATGGGCACAGTTTTGTGCTGCACCTTTGCAATGCAAGAAAATGCAAAATACACAAAACTGACAAAAAGGGGGAAATGAATTCTGCTGTGGCTTTTGAAGAGTGAATGGGAGTTTTCTAGAAAGATAAGAAGATTGGGAGGAAGAACGAGGAATGGAGAGGAAACATCTGGCAGACGGAACAACAGATACTTAACAGCACAAGATTGGTCAGCTTGTTTATTCGGAACCAAATTCAAGTGGTTCTTTTCCTTGATTGAAAGCAAGCTAAGCTTTGGGGTTCTCCCAAACAAGTCCTTATTCTTTCTTCCCCTTCTCTAGCCTTTCTGTTTTTTCTCCATTTCCCCCAGAACCCTGTGTTTTCATGCTTAGGGATCTTGTCCTTTCTCTTAGGAAGATGGTAGCACATCGTAGTGAGTGTTCCATTACCCTTTCCAGATAGCATCTTATATTCTTAAAGGGGCTATCTGGAGAGGGAAAGATGCCACATTATCTAATGATAGGGTTCCAAGTGCAGAAGCATTCTGGTCAGCCTGGTCCAGTTGTAGTTAGTTTAGATGCTTATTATTATTAGTCTGGATAGTTATTCAGTGCCAGTTTGAAGTAATTAAGACTGACAGTAGAAGTGTATGTAATGGAAGTTTTTATGTAGTTAAGCAGTGTCTTTGCAAGTATTAGTTGAAGTTATAATGACTGGTAAAATTAGAAGAAATCGTGAGATTAAGATGATAGGAGAATAAATGTATTACTTTTATTTGGAGTTGTACCAATGTTCTGTCTTCTAATACCAACGGATTACTTCTCTCCTTTAAAAGTTCTTTCCTCCTGTCCCCCAGAGAATAAATTATTTTTTAAGAAAACAAACAGTGGGATCAAACAACCTAGATTTGAATGCCAGTTTTACTTTATACTGCCTGTATAACTTTGGTAATTTCCTAACCTCTCTGAACGTCTATCTCATCATCTCTAACAGTAGTTTAAATGAGATTGCATACGATAAAGTACTTAGCACTATGCAGTTCACCTTGTAGGTAGCTGCTCACTAAGCCCTAGTTCCCTTCTCTGAAAGCCAGGCAGGCAGAGATTTAGCTGGTCTGTCCTGGGCTTGTGGCCAGGTGTTGTGCTTGCAGTCTTTATTAATAGGCCATTCATTATTGTTGCTGCAGGAGCACTCTGAACTTGGTTTCTGATTGATTCCTGAATTTCTGAGAGCTGTTCTGAAAAAAATCACGTTGCCCTTTGGCAATATAAACTTCATGGCACTTGCTAGTGCAGCCTAGGCAGATTATTTCAGGAATACCAGACATTTTTTATTCTGTTGTAGCTCAGACTCAACAGCTTTTTCTTGGCAGAAAAGGCTACATTTGCTGGAGTTCAGACTGAAGATTGGGGCCAGTTCATGAACATCTGTGACATAATTAACACCACGCAGGATGGGTGAGTACAGCCTGTTTTCCATGTATTTGCCTCTGATAAGAAGCATCAGAACAGCACGTTTTCCTTGCAAATGTTTCACTTTTCTTGTTGCAAGAGTGTTTTCATCATCCATTAGGCGCCCTCTACCTTTTGAAGACTTGTCAGGTTGAAATATTGGGGCAGCTGCTTGCTTCAACATGTGGAGGGAGTATCCATAAATCCACTATAATTTTTCTCCTCTTGGCAGTTTCTTTAATAGTTTCAAATTTTGTCAGTGTGAAACTCAAATTCCTTCTGTTTAAAAGATTGAAAAAAAGAGATTGTTTCCTTCTTTAGGAATATCTCCAGCTTCCATTGTCAGTATTTGATGAAACTGTCAAATAATATCAAGAAACTGGTTGACTCCTGGTGGTAAACTATTTTTGGGTAGTTGTCTTTAGTAACCAGGAAACAATCTTGCAGTCTTTTTTCCTCCCTGTCACAGGACAGTTTTTTTTTCCTTCTAAATGTCAACTCACCCATGTTTAAACTATATTCTTATAGCATGTGCTATCTTTTGTTATACATCTTAGATAATTGAAGTTATAAGAAAAAAGTCATAAGAAGAACAAACTGGTTTACATTTAGTCAATTACAAGGTATTATAAGGAATACAATTCTGGTAATATTCCAGTGCATATTAAAATGATAACTGACAGTAAAAGAGATTTAGTCTAGCTTATGTTGATAAAGAAAACATCAAACTTAATTATTGATCATAAATAAAAGTGCTTATGGTTAGTACTTTTAAGTGTTTATGGTTTTTTCCCTATAACCCAATTTACCATATTTACCAATTCATTGATAATACAAAAAGAGAATCTTAAAGTACATTTGGACCCTTCTAAACAGTTCTTTGTTTATAACATAAAATTGTGGTGTATTGGCAGCTGACCTAGTTTGTTGTAATTCCTCTTACATCCATCTCCTTATCTATAAGGTGCTCAGAAAATGCTAATCGTTGTAATGAAAATGGTAGCTTTCATTGTTTCAGAAGTTGCATTTCCTATAAATTGGCTCTTTGCATTGAAAGAGGGATACAGGAATGAGCACATTTCATGGGTAGTACTTTATAGGTAATAGTCTTGTACAAGAATATTTTATTTAATTCTCATAAGGGGTTGGTGGTATTGTCTGCCTGTATGCGTGAAGAAATTTAGTTTCAAGAAGTTAAGTCATTAGCTTAGGGTCCCACAGTAGAACCAAAGCCTTGGTTTTGTGCCCCTTAGCCATTCCTCTCTCCAAATACGTGTTGCTTTTTAGAGAGACTTCTTGTTTTCAGCAATGCCTAAATTGGTGATTTCAGTGTATTTGTTGCCATAGGCCAAAAGATGCAGTGAAAGCTTTGAAGAAAAGGATTTCCAAAAACTACAATCATAAAGAAATTCAACTTACCTTGTCAGTAAGTACTTTAATTTTATAATTCAAACTCTAGGATTTCTCAAGCTGTAGTTACATTTTTAATCCTGGGTAAAAAATAAGAAAAGCAAGTATTCTGAGGAAACTAATAGGTTAGCTAAGAGTTGTGTACAGTATGAGTTAAAACTTCATTTATGAGATTTGAAGAATACAGGAAATTTAGTTGTTTGTAATAGCATTTAATTTCATGGAAACAGCTGGTTCCTGAAAAATAAATTTTTCTTGGTCAGGAGATAGGAATTTGTGGTTAACATGTATTATGCATGGTGAACTGATCAAGAAGTTTGTGTATTGGCTGGGTGTGGTGGCTCACACCTATAATCCCAGCACTTTGGGAGGTGGGAGGATTGCTTGAGCCCAGGAGTTTGAGAACAGCCTGGGCAAGATGGTGAGACCCCATCTCTACAAAATATTTAAAAATTAGTCAGGTATGATGGCTTGCATCTGTAGTCCCAGCCACTTAGGAGGCTGAGGCAGAACAATCACTTGAGCCTAGGAATTCAAAATGGCAATGAGCTATGATCAATCATGCCACTGCATTTCAGTCTGAGTGACAAAGAGAAACCTCAACTCTTAAAAAAAATGTTTATGGCTGGGCACAGTGGCTCACACTTGTAATCCCAGCACTTTGAGAGGGCGAGGCAGCTGGATCGCCTGAGGTCAGGAGTTCAAGACCAGCCTGACCAAAGGCCATCTCTATTAAAAATACAAAAATTAGCTGGGCATGGTGGCACGCCTATAGTCCCAGCTACTCAGGAGGCTGAGACAGGAGACTTGCTTGAACCCAGGATGCCGAGGTTGCACACTGCACTCCAGCCTGAGCAACAGAGCAAGACTGCCTCTCAAAAAAAATAAGTTTGTGCATGTATTAATTAACCATGAGTAAAGATAAGGAGAACTGAAATATTGAAAAACATCTCCCTGTTAGCGTTCTACCTCACTTGAACAGCTTTGTGGAATCCTGAGATGCTCTCAACTCATTAAATTCCAACCAAGTTCTGCTGTGTGGCATGATTTGGAGAATGTTCTATGTTGGTTTAAGCAATTCTCCTGTGTGTTGTATTGTCCGTGATTTAAGTGTGGATTCTTATTTGATGTGTTCCCATTTTCCCACCATCCTTGGCCATATGACCTCTTCAGTCACGCTGGTGAGTTGTCCTTTTTACTTTAATATGTGTTGCAAGCTCTGCCTGCTGCCTGAGAGTGAGCTGTGTGGCTTTCTGATTTCTTCTGCACGCCTTTGTTTATCTCAGCCCAGCCCAAGATTGTGCATGGTATGGCACTAATCAGCCAGCATCACACTGCCTTAGGTGCATTAGAGTCTTTATCAAAAGGACTTTGGGGCATATGTGAGCATAGCTCCTGGTTTCTAGTTACATGTAGAAGAAAATGCACATCTTGCATAGCCTCACTGAATGAGCAGTAATAACAATGAACGGTCTTCATGATTTGATCATTAAAGAAACCCTTCATGTTGGGATCTGAATATGGTTTTAGAGGCATTTTCCTCCTTCACTTTTTTTTTGACCTCTCACTTGTCCTTAACTCTTGAAGGTCACAGAATGGAGGAGACTGTGGAGAGAGGAGTGTGGCACTCTTGTAGAAATCCCAGAACAATGCGTCACTGATAGAAATGCCTGGTACCTGACTGATGCTCTCGACAACCCTGTGAAGTAGTTCTATTATTAACTCCATTTCACAGACGAAGAAATTGAGACTAAGAGAAACTGATTTATTTCTAAAATGAAAATGGCTACTACATAGCATAGGGAAGATTTGATCCCATGCTCTTGCCTCATACCACTTTGTTTCTAAATTCCATGCCCTTGCCTCATACCACTTTGTTTCTCAGAACGGATCAAGCCTCTTAAAAGAGCAGGCTACTGTGTTTCCCTTGTGTGTTTAGTTTCTTCCTGTGTAGTACAGGGCCAGCTATAGCAGGTGTTGACTGGATTAATGGACCCCACCCCCATATACACACTTAAACAGAAGACTCAAGGGTTAATGGAAGTTACTGTAGAACCGGAGTAGAGAGAAGGGTAGATGTGCCCTCAGATGTATTACATCTAGGATATCTCAAGGATCCCAAAGGTTAGGAGATTTAGTAAGGAAGAGAAGGGTAGAAGATGAATTTATGCCCCCTTCTCTATTTCAGCATGGGGTATTACTATTTTGCTTTTTATAGGTATTCACCATTCATAACAGTTTGCCGCTGTCTATTTTGCCTAGCCTGCTTGATGTTTCTGTGGTTGCTTCCTAATCCTACCTCCATATCTTCTTCCATCATGGTTCCTTCCCTATCACAATGGACCAGGGACCCTCCTCGGGAAGTTGGGTTATTCCAGAGTGTTGTGCCTCTGGCCTTGTTTCTCTCTGGGCTTCCGCTCTTGCTCTTCCTTCTCATCAGGTAGTCTAATCTCTCAAGCCTGATTACCAGCTAGCTTCCTGTTCCCATTATCTGTTCCACCTCAGATCTTTAGCTCCCTTACCTCATGGTTTCTGTCCAGTGTGTGAGAACAAGAGAGTCTAAAGCCTGTGCCTACGAACAGGCAAGAGTCACAAGTCAGAGCTCCAAAAACACACCTTCATCCTTGGGATCACAGTGCATTGAAGTTGGGAAAAACACTTGGCTTTTCCTTTAAAGAGGATTTTCTTTAAATAGGCCTTTGACTCTTCATATCTTCATACTGGTTTCCCCAAGTTGTATATTTAATGGCCCAGTCACCTCACCTCAGACTACTCACTGCATTACAGAGGTGTGCTTAAAGCCTCAGAACTGACTTTAATAGTCACGTAAGCCAAATTTAATTATGAGGGAAATGAGTCACAGAAAGAATTGCCTGTGTCTGTCAAAAGCAATTATAAGTTTACCAGTAAACTCTCTAAAAAGTAATCCTCATATATGACATTTCTATTTTATTAATGGAAAGTGATGAGAGCCTGTCAACTTCAATTACAAATATTCTTTATGTTATCTGTCATGTTGAGTTCTCCATGGATGTGTTAGCCTTGATTAGGCCTTTGATGGAATCTGGCTGTATTACGATTTCCTACCATCGGTCAGTAGAGCAGTTTTGTTTTGTGTTTCAGCAGAATTTTGTTCCAGGCTTTATTACTCTGAACCAGAGAGTATTCTGTTTTTGAATGAGTCAATTGTGATAAATCTCAGCAAGAGGCTACTATTATTGTCAAATGGAAAGTGGTTCAACAGGTTCCTGAGAATCAATTAGTTAATAGGCCTTTGTGGAGCGCTCCCTAAGCAGTGAACTTCAGGAGTTTTATAAGATGTGTAAAATGTGGATGAAAATAATAATAAAGAAAAAGCTTAGTTTATTTTCCTTTGGCAAATTTACCAATGAAACAAAATATCAGGCTGGGAGCACAGACTTACGCCTGTAATCCTAGCACTTTGGGAGGCTGAGGCGGGTGGATCACTTGAGGTCGGGCGTTTGAGACTAGCCTGGGCAACATATGAAACCCCGTCTCTACTGAAAATAGAAAAATTAGCCGGACATGGTGGCGGGCTCCTGTAATCCCAGCTACTCGGGAGGCTGAGGCAGGAAAATTGCTTGAACCCAGAAAGCGGAGGTTGCAGTGAGCCTAGCTTGTGCCACTGCACTCCATCCTGGGTGTAGGCACTATTCATGGCCCAGAAACCTGGTTGTCGTCACTCTGCCCGGGTGATTTGGAAATTTACAGTAAGAAAACTGTCAACTACCTCTTTTTCTTCCAGCCCTCTCTGAAAATGCTTACATCAGTTAATCATCACATTCACTCCTCCTAGGAAATTCTCCATGGAAGATGATCTAAATAGTTGCCATGTATTGAGGTTCTGCTTTGTGGCAGGCTCTTTGTTATGTTTCATTTGGGCCTTACAACAAGTCTCTAGAGGGAGAGATTATGTCCATTTTGCAGATAAGGACACTGAGGCTTAGGATAAATTTTTTGTCCAGCCAAACCCAAGAGATCAGTGAAGCCTGGAGTCACCCACTTTAGTCTCTCTTGATTCCTTGACTCCTGGGTTTTCAGTCCCATCTCAGATTATGGATTCTTATTTGTCTTATTTCCAAAGATAGGTTATCTGAATACATTTGCACCAAAATCCAATTTCAGAATATGTGAAAACAACATATTTAATTTTTCCAATTTGCCACAGTAGGTTTTATTACTTATCTGAGTGAGTTGCAGAGTGAAAGAGGTCCTGGTGACATAATAGAGGAGATTATGTAGAAGTAATTAGTCCTGACAGTCTTGATTCTAATGGGAAAACACAAAAGCCATGATTGCTGATCTCCAGATGTTCACGTTTTCAGCATTTCATCCTGACTCTTTGATTTTGTGCATGTACCTCCTGGGAGTGTTACCCATTATCATAAATCTTGTTACACCAAAGATAAAAATTAGTTTGTGAGAGCCAGGCTCAGTGGCTCATGCCTGTAATCCCAGCACTTTAGGAGGCTGGGGCGGACAGATCACTTGAGGCTTGGAGTTAGAGACCAGCTTGGCCAACATGGCGAAACCCCATCTCTACTAAAAATACAAAAATTAGCTAAGCATGGTGGTGCACACCTGTAATCCCGGCTACTTGGGAGGCTGTGGCATGAGAATCACCTGACCCCAGGAGGCAGAGGTTGCAGTAAGCTGAGATGGCACCACTGCACTCTAGCCTAGGTGGCAGAGTGAGACCCTGTCTCAAAAAAAAAAAAAAAAATTGGTTTGCAAATTATTTAGCAAGAAATACACCTAGGGAGAGTGAGACTCGGAGGCTAGGTATTTCCCTAAGACTGCACAACTAGTTAGGTGAAGTATTTCTATAAACTCACACTGAGCTAGAGGCACTTTTCCTTTCAGCATTTCACCCATTAAAAGCTCATTATAATCATCCATCAAGCTAAATAGCATGTTATTCAACTTTCTAACTCTGTCTCACCAACATGTATTAGTATAGATTCATCTTAATATGTTTTGGAGTTTGTTTTTATTTTCCTTTGCCTTCAAAGTTTTCCCTGTGTGTCATACAGCTGCTTGTGCTCAGCTTCTCTATTTTCTGATTGCTTTCTTGGTCACATTGCCTTAAAACTGTAGCTTTTATACCTGCTGCTGCTTTGTGTATTGCCATTAAAGAGAGACTGAAAATACAAAGCATGGCATGAAATCCATTTTTAGGGCTTCTCTTCTCCAAAGATGATTATCCTGGTCATGTTATGGTTTCTACGACCTTTCTAATTTGAGGTGGTAGCATGGAAACTGGCGATTTTATTTTGCTTTTAGATTACTTTTAGAAATCTTCTTTCTGCGTGCAGTTCTTCAGTATCGGCTCATTCTTTCTTAGTCGTTTCTGTTCATGTTGCTTTATTGAAAATGTGTTTTTCAAGGGAGCTGATGTTCCTCAATCCATATCCTTAACTGTGTAACATCCCACACTCCCGGAAACTTTTCTTTTGCCTTTACCAAAGGAGTGCCTTAAGTACTCCTGATTTTACGCTTCATTTTCTGTCAGTTACTCTTCGATTGCCTTCCTTGGATTTACTTTGGTCCACATAGTAGGTGAACCACTGTGTTCCAGCCATTCCTCCTCTCTGCTCAGTGTAGGCAGCCTTGATGACTCACTTTCGGCCCTTCACTCTCTTGAACTGTAGCTGGGTGTGTCCAGCTCACTGCTAAACAAACATCCAGTTAAACGTCCCTTATCTTTTAAACTCAAAATATCTAAATTTCAGCCCAGCATTTTCACCCCTAGATCAGTCATACCACCCCCTCTTCCAAATTTCCATCACAGAGGTCCTCAATCTCATGCAGAATGAGAATCACTTAACTTTCAGTCATCTTCCTTTTTTGACAAGCACTGTCATTGAAAGTTCTTTCTTCATAATTCTGTCATGACTTCTTTTCCTGTACCCACATCATCTTAGTTTAGGCCTTTTCTGTATTATGCCTGTACTAGTAGGTTGCTACTGGATCTTTTTATTATTTCAGGTTTCTTCTCCCTCCACTTGCGTTTGCAGAGTGCTGCCTGACAACCTATCCAGAATATTACTTTGCACACATTAAGCTTTTCCTCAAGTTCAAGTTAAAGATGTGATGGTGACAAACTAATAGAGACCCTCCATAACTTCTTATGCCTTCAACATAATGTCCACACTCTTTGCACTGCCACACAAACTTCTCTACAGACTGAATGGACTTTATCCACACTATCTTTCCAGTGTCCCCAATTTACCTGTATCAAGATACCTCTACTAGAGACAGACCAGAGTGCTTATCTCCCTCTTCGTAACCTACACACTTTCCCACATTTATATATTTTTCATACCATTACTCTGTCTAGGCTATAGCTCTATACTCATTTTTACTGTTCTTAGCCATTTTGCAAAGCCCAGCTTCCAATTAGCCCTTTCCAAAAGTCTTGTAAGAACACCTGGCCCTAAATAATTACTCTTGTCTATAAGGGCCTATAGCTAGGGTGACTGTCTAATTTATCGTCCAAACCAGGACATTTTTGAAAGTGAAAGGGTGTGTCATGATTAATAAACAGGACATTGGGAATATACTTCTGCTACCCTGGGTAAACTGGGACAGATACTATCCCATGCATAGCTCATGTTTGGCTTGCACTTCTCTTCAGCATTTAGCATTTAGTATTCTGTATTGCTGTTAATACCTTTCTGGGTGTTCTGGGACTCCTCAAAAAGTCTGTCCTCTAGACTGTTACATCATGCTTATACTTCCACGTATCCCCAGAACCTAACATTTTTCCATATATTTTAGTAGATACTAAATTATGTTTGTCAATTAGGATGCTGGTGGAAATCATTTAACAGTTTTTCCCTTACCATTTTTAGGAGGTGGTTTTGCCAGATAAATATAATGTTTAATTTTTCTCTAATTTAGCTTATTGACATGTGCGTGCAGAACTGTGGTCCAAGTTTCCAGTCTCTGATTGTGAAGAAGGAATTTGTTAAAGAAAATTTAGTTAAGCTGCTGAATCCCAGATACAACTTGCCATTAGACATTCAGAATAGAATCTTGAATTTCATTAAGGTAAGTCTGTTGTATACCTCATAGGATGGAAAATTTCTAAGTTTAGGGATTAAATAGCATACCTCCTGATTGTTTCACTTATCTTTTATAAGTCTAGGATTGAGCCAGAAAAGCATTTTTGCTATTTTAGTGTCTGTGTAATAATAATTTGTTGGCATTGAGTGGTGCCCTTTTTCTGAAGAATTTGTAGTCATTTCCCTACTTTCCTCTCAATTTCTCTTTTATCTGTGTCAACTAGGAAAGACAGTGATGTGTATGTTCATTTTGCAGATAGGGAAACTATTCCAGATAACTGATGAGTTCAAGGTTACTTGGAAAAAAGCTACTGATGTTGTTTTTGAATCTATTAATTTTGGATTCAGAGCAGCAAAAAGCAATTGATAGTGTATATCCCAGGGTTTCTTCAAGATTTTGAGGCATAGAAGTCTGATTTAAAATATTTTATATTTTCCTAGCCTTTTAAAATGAGCATTTTGCCCATGGCATTCAAAAATAGCTTTCTCTTTGAGTGAGGTACATAATTATTGATCTCTCATTTTCTATCAGGAGCTTAAAAATTGTGTTTTGGCTTTCTTGCTGTTTTAACTCTGGAACTTTTCATCTCTTAATTCAGACTTGGTCACAGGGTTTCCCAGGAAGTGTGGATGTAAGTGAAGTGAAAGAAGTATACCTTGACCTGCTTAAAAAAGGTGTTCAGTTTCCTCCCTCAGAAGCAGAGGCTGAAACAGCAAGACAGGAGGTAGGAGACCTTTCTTTGGCACGTGGAGAGTATAATAGTATATCATTTGGGTCTTTTCTCGTTGCAAGAGACAACCGTAACTCTACTCAGCTTAAGCAAAAAGATGAATTTATTAGAATATTGCAATATCTCATAGAATAACCGAGACTTGGGATTTTGTTAAAGTGTGATTTGGGGTATAGTCTGAAAGCTTGTTTGACATGCTCCACCCTAGATAATCAGAACCTCCCTTTTTACAAGATTTCCAGGTGTTTTCTCTGCACATTAATGTTGAGAAGCACTGTCCTAGAACCTTGAGCTACCACTCCACCTAAGGTTGGAGATGAGGCATTGACCCAGGGAGGATCAATGATGGAGAAGGAGATGCCTTGTCAGCTGTGGCTTAAAAAGACTTAATATGAATTGAGCTACCATTTGTTTTTAAGAACCCAAAGAGAAAGCATCAATAATCTCACATGGCAGTTTATCACATAGACCCTTGGTAAAAACCAAGGGCATTTTATTAAATTGTAAATGATAATCCTAATAGCAGCCACCTTTTGCTGAATACATTCTTTATTATGGGCATCTCATTTGCTTAGCGTGCTTCACAAAATGCTGACGGTTGTATAGTTGATTATTTACTCTGGGCAGATAACCTGTACATAGGACTTTGTTTGAGAGTGCTTAAGTTAGCTGAATGGAAAAATCTTGGCATTGGGTGGCTATGTTAATTCACATAATAATATTACCATATTTCATACTCATAGACTGCTCAACTCTCATCAAATCCACCAACATCTGTCCCTACTGCACCAGCTCTTTCTTCTGTAATTGCTCCGAAGAACTCGACTATTACATTGGTCCCAGAACAGGTAACAACAGCCACCACTGTATTTATTGATGTCTTTTCCTGATTTGTAAGCACCTTATATACAGTTTGTCTTTTCTGATTCACAACGTTGAGATGTAGGTACACTCATTTTACAGAGGAAGAGACTGAGGCTTAGTAATACTATGTGACTTATCACAGTTAAGTTCCAGAAAGAATTAATACCATGGATTCTGTCTGCTTCCAAAGCCCAACTTTGTAAGAGCTGTGCTTGCCTAGTGGCTTTCATGGCTTTGTGGAGCCTTGATTGTGGACTGGATCTAGTGTACATCAGCCAATTCCTGTTACTTCTGGTAGGACTGTCACATATTTCAGAGAGTTTAGTAAATGGTAGTCTTATTACTTGTATTTATTATGCCAACTGAATTCCATTTACTTCTTTGTGTATATCAGTTTTTCCAAGGTACAGATAAACAATTATTATTTGAAGCTCATTTCTGTCCTGCTGTAAAGGAGCTATAATTGAAGACTTTGTATTATTATTCTTTTTTTCTTATATAAAAATTCACATGATAAATTCCTCTTAGAATTTAATACAGGAAAAAAGAGTGTTTCTTTATTCTTTCTTCTTTAATACCATGAGAACTAGATAAATTTAATTTGTTTTTCTTTTATCCTGTTGGTTGCCAAGAAACGCAGGATAACTTTTGCCATTTTATCCAGGTTTCTGGTACCTTCTTCTGCAGGTATCTAGTACTTCTCCCTTCTCCATGTTGAGTTTTAATCTTTTTATTTTCCTTCATTTTTAAAATTCCTAAAGCATATTTTGGGGTTTATTACAAGAGATCTCAAGTCCTTTTAAAAAGTGCCAACATATACATTTGTAAAATAACTATATGTATATTTATATGAAATTAAATTTAAGTTTGAAAATATTAAAGTTTACAAAAGCATTTTTCCTTCCAGCAAATGTCCCATGGGGGCAGGAAACAGGTAATTATTCTTTGTGTGTCTCACTTCTTTGTGTGTCCCACTGACTGGTGACTGCATTGCTCCCTACAGATTGGAAAATTGCACAGTGAATTGGATATGGTGAAAATGAATGTGCGAGTTATGTCTGCCATATTGATGGAGAATACTCCTGGGTCTGAAAACCATGAAGACATAGAGCTTCTGCAGGTGTTGTACGATTTCAGGGACAATCAGTCAAAGTGTCTCTTAAAGTTATTCTCTAAACTTTGAGCTTTGGAGATGGAAGACACCTTAATGTTGTCTAGTATGTCCTCCTATATCCTGATTTCAACTGATTTCTAAACTTAACAAAAAGATCCAAGAATGACCTTATCAGAGATGCAATAGTAACTTAGACATAGTCTTTAACCTCTTGTAACAAATAATTTATTATAAATTATAACCTTGGTCATGTACAATCCAGTCTCTAGTTGTTTTAAATATGTAAAAGTTGCCTCTATTTTCATCCATTCAACAGACATTGAGTAACTGTGATATAAGAAGGGATATAGAAATGAGAAGGAGGCTGTTCTAGTCCTTAAGAATTTATACCTAATGAGCAAGATTGGTTTGTAAACAACAAACGTAATGAAGTATTATAGATGCTGTAATATAAATTTGTTTGGGATTATGGGTGGGGAGAAAGAGAGATGTAAGATTTTAGGAAAAGTTTAGATGGAGGCAATACTCAAGCCATAGAGGAACAAGTAGACAGGGCATTTGGACCTGCATGAGTAGTTCTACAGCCCTCCTATGCCTTCTGCTAATGTCTGTGTATATATATACTTTATTTTTCCCTCTACTGGTTTGTTCTTCTAATTATTTTAGATTTTAAAACTTATTAATTTTAGAAACAGTTAGAAAATCAGTTTCCAGTTTCTAAATCCCTTTTTTGCCAAGTCTTAAAGCTTAAGATATTTTTACTTTTCTCAGGTTCCCACTCCCATCTTCTTATGTTGATGTTATTTTTCCTTTAACTTCTTAGATTGTTAGTAGATAACATTTTTCTTGCTCATTTCTTATTTGGGAAACAAAAAAATTATAAAATTTTTCCCAACAATGTTGCTTATATATCACTGCTATGGCAAATAGCTTATTTTTTCCTTTCTGAAGTACATCCATGTTGGTAAACTTCAATGCAAACTTTGAGTGCTTTCATATCTAAAAATGTCCTTTGATTGTCATATTAAATGCAAGTTAGTTTAGTTAGATACAAAATTCTAGGCACAAAATTCTTTTCCTTCAGGCCTTTGAAGATACTGCTTCATTGTTCTCTTATACCCACTAATGCTGATAGAAGTATTATATTATTCTGAACTTATTATAATAATCCTGAATGCGCCAAGCACCTAGAAATAATACCCTATGTCTCTGTTCAAATCCTTACCACCATTCTTTCTATTCTCTTCTTATGGAACTTTTTAAAGATGATGAAACTTCCAGTTGGACTCATCTCTCTCTTAACATATCTTTTATACTTTTCATCTCTTCATTCTAAGTTCTGGAATAATTTCTCTGTTTAATGTATATCTCTAAATCTTGTACATCAGGTTGCTTATTCACTCCTTCTAATGTTTCAACAATTTCTTTTTATTTAAAAATATATACTTTAAAAATATTTGCTGTATACAAATATGTATATGATTTTAAAATATTTTTTAAATATGTTTTTTTTTTTTTGAGACAGCGTCTTGCTCTATCACCAGGCTGGAGTGCAGTGGCACGATCCCAGCTCACTGCAACTTTCATTTTCCGGTTTCAAGCAATTCTCCTGCCTCAGCCTCCTGAGTAGCTGAGACTAGTTCTTTCATTACATGGTTCTACTTTGCTTTTATATCTTTCCAAGGATAATAACTATATTTAACACTGCTTTTTTGTTTGTTCTGTGGCCTCTCCCTTGCAAATTTTTTTGTTCATCTTTTTAATTTGCATTTCTCCAGTGTTCAGCTGAATTGCTGACAGTGAGCTCATTTTTGTGAGACTGTCAGCTGGTCTGCATTCTCTGCTGACTCAGCTCACTCATGCTGAAGGGAGGATGTAATTGCTACAGCTGTACTCCATAATGTTTTCAGAGTATGGTATATCAACATGGGATGATGCTGTTTGGGATACATTTATGGCTGGTCTTCTGGATTATGTATTCTCTTATTTTTTTTCCTGAATGCTACCAGCACCTAGAAATAATACCCTATCTCTCTGTTCCAATTATTGTTTCCACATGGAAACATTACTCCTCTCTCAGCTATCTGGTCTCAGATGAAGAAAGGAGCATGAGCAGGGGTTGTTTTGCCTGGTTATTTTGCTTATGTACCTCAACCAATCTATCTGTTAGAGCCTCTTGTGCCAGCATGTTCTTGGCTTCTGGCTTTTAGGCATGGAGCACCCTTCATATTCCTTCCATGTTTTAGGCAGTACTCATTATGGGCAGCCTTGAATGTCCTGAATTGCAATTTCTTCTAAGTTAAGAGTTACTAAACTGTGGCCTATGGGCCAAATCTGGGCCTTGCTCTCTTTTGTGCTGTCTCCAGGTTCAGAAGGGTTTTTTAAAGAGTTGTTTAAAAAATAATAAAAACAGGCTGGGCCTAGTGGCTCATGCCTGTAATCCCAGCACTTTGGGAGACTGAGGCAGGTGGATCACCTGAGGTCAAGAGTTTGAGACCAGCCTGGCCAACATGGTGAAACCCCACTTCTACTAAAAATACAAAAATCAGCCAGGCTTGTGGCACGTGCCTGTAATCCCAGCTACTTGGGAGGCTGAGGCAGGAGAATTGCTTGAACCCAGGAGGCAGAGGTTGTGGTAAGCCAAGATCACACCATTGCATTCCAGCCTGGGTGACAGAGCAAGACTCCATCTCAAAAATAAATAAATAAAATAATAATAATAAAAACAAAAAAAAACAGAGGTCATTTCTCCTATATCCATTTCTCCTATACCCAGAGACCACTGGGGACTCAGATTCCTCTTAAGGAACTCATTGCCATGCCCCACCCCACAATTAATGGATGTGAGTTTGTGGTATCTCTCAGGTGTATAGGGATGAGAAGAGGATTTAAACCACAATGTGGGAATATAAATTTCCAAATAAGGTAAGAGCTGATCTGTACAGGTAATGGAGGATGATTATGCCACGCCAAAGAGTGGGCTTGACCAGGCTGGCAGATGGGAGCTGTTGAAAGGATATAAGCTGAGGGACTACATAACGAGGTCAGATTTTAGAAAAATCCTTCTGGTGGCATTGTGATGATAAATTCTTAGGAAGCAAGATAAGAATCTAGAAAACAACTTAAGAGAGTATTTCTCATTACTTGTATGCTATGTTCTATGGGTGTAAAGTGGTATCTGTAGTCAAATAAGTTTGTAAAACCAATTGTCTACTGAATTTCTCCTCTTGGAGGTTCATAAAGTTTACTGATATATTAAAGGCTCGAAGAGTCTTTGTTTAACCCAACATTTGTAAACCTATTTAACCGAAGAATCCCAATTTTCCAAATATCTGCTAATATTCTGCAGAACATCAGAGTCGTATTCCTTGAGAAATAAATCAATATTTTGGATCAGTGGCTTTAAGTATATTATTTTTAGAGTATCTTAGAATTATAACATTTTTCTAAGGATCCATGGGGTTCTTGACCTTAGGCAAGTCATTTACTATCACTGGACTTAGTTTATGTATAAAATGAAGAGCTTAGATGATAGTAAGCAAGAATAATATTAAACACATCCTCTTTATATGAGATATAAAAAGGAAAATTCATCATTAAATAGATTTTAAATGTAGTAGTCCACAGTGGAGGCTTTTCCAGATATAAAGTTTTTTTGTAATTATTATACTTTAAGTTCTGGGGTACATGTGCAGATTATGCAGGATTGTTATATAGGTATACATATCCCATGGTGGTTTGCTACGTCCATCCCCCCGTCACCTACATTAGGTATTTCTCCGAATGTTACCCCTCCTCAGTTCTCCACCCCTGCTATCCCTCAGCTAACCCCCCATTCCCCGAATATGCCCCAGTGTGTGATATTCCCCTCCCTGTGTCCTTGTGTTCTCATTGCTCAACACCCACTTATGAGTGAGAACATGCAGTGTTTGGTTTTCTGTTCTTGTGTCAGTTTGCTGAGAATGATGGTCCCTGCAAGGACATAAACTCATCCTTTTTTATGGCTGCATAGTATTCCATGGTGTGTATATGTGCCACATTTTCTTTATCCAGTCTATCATTAATGAGCATTTGGGTTGGTTCCAAGTCTTTGCTATTGTAAACAGTGCCACAGTGAACATACATGTCCATGTGTTTTTATAACAGAATGATTTATAATCCTTTGGGTATATACCCAGTAATGGGATTGCTGGATTAAATGATATTTCTATTTCTAGATCCTTGAGGAATCTCCATACTGTCTTCCACAATGGTTGAACTACTTTACACTCCCACCAACAATGTAGAAGCATTCCTGTTTCTCCACATCCTCTCTAGCATCTGTTGTCTCCAGATTTTTTAATGTTCACCATTCTAACTGGCTTGAGGTGATATCTCAATGTGGTTTTGATTTGCATTTCTCTAATGACCAGTGATGATGAGCATGTTTGTTTGCTGCAAAAATGTCTTCTTTTGAAAAGTGTTCATATCCTTTGCCCACTTTTTGATGGAGTTGTTTGTTTTTTTCTTGTAAATTTGTTTTAGTTCTTTGTAGATTCTGGATATTAGTGCTTTGTCAGATGAGTATCTTGCAAAAATTTTTTCTCATTCTCTTAGTTGCCAGTTTACTCTAATGATTGTTTCTTTTGCTGTGCAAAAGCTCGTAAGTTTAATTAGATCCAATTTGTCTATTTCAGCTTTTGTTGCCATTGCTTTTGGTGTTTTAGTCATGAAGTCCTTGCCTATGCCTATGTCCTGAATGGTATTGCCTAGGTTTTTTTTCTAGGGTTTTTATGGTGTTAGGTCTTATGTTTAAATCTTTAATCCGTTTGAAGTTAATTTTTGTATAAGGTGTTAGGAAGGGGTCCAGTTTCAGCTTTCCACACATGGCTAGCCAGTTTTCCCAACACCATTTATTGAACAGGGAATCCTTTCCCCATTGCTTGTTTTTGTCAGGTTTGTCAAAGATTAGATGGTCATAGATATGTACCATTACTTCCAAGGCCTCTTTTCTGTTCCATTGGTCTATATCTCTGTTTTAGTACCAGTACCATGCTGTTTTGATGACTGTAGCCTTGTAGTATATTTTGAAGTCAGGTAGCGCGATGCCTCCAGCTTTGTTCTTTTTGCTTAGGATTGTCTTGGCTATGTGGGCTCTTTTTTGGTTCCATATGAAGTTTAGTTTTTTCCAGTTCTGTGAAGAAGGCCACTGGTAGCTTGATGGGGATAGTATTGAATCTATAAACTACTTTGGGCAGTATGGCCATTTTCACAACGTTGATTCTTCTTAAGTGTGAGCATGGAATGTTTTTCCATCTGTTTGTATCCTGTTTTATTTCCTTGAGCAGCAGTTTGTAGTTCTCCTTGAAGAGGTCCTTCATGTCCCTTGTTAGTTGTATTCCTAGGTATTTTATTCAATTTGTACCAATTGTGAATGGGAGTTCACTCATAATTTGGCTGTTTATCTGTTATTGGTATATAGGAATGCTTGTGATTTTTGCACATTGATTTTGTATCCTGAGACTTTGCTGAAGTTGCTTATCATCTTGCGGAGATTTTGGGCTGAGACGATGGGTTGTCTAAATATAGTCATGTCGTCTGCAAATAGAGACAATTTGACTTCCTGTTTTCCTAATTGAATACCTTTTATTTATTTATTTTTTTGAGACAGAGTTTTGCTCTTGTTGCCCAGACTAGAGTGTGATGATGTGACCTGGGCTCACCACAACCTCTGCCTCCCAGGTTCAAGCAATTCTCCTGCCTCAGCCTCCCAAGTAGCTGGGATTACAGGCATGCGCCACCACACCCGACTAATTTTTTGTATTTTTATTAGAGATGGGGTTTCTCCATGTTGGTCAGGCTGGTCTCAAACTCCCGACCTCAGGTGATCCTCCCGCCTCAGCCTCCCAAAGTGCTGGGGTCACAGGCTTGAGCCACTGTGCCCAGCCCCTTTATTTCTTTTTCTTGCCTGATTGCTCTGGCTAGAACTTCCAATACTATGTTGAATAGGAATGGTAAGAGAGGGCACCCTTTTCTAGTGCCAGTTTTCAGAGGGAATGCTTCCAGTTTTTGCCCTTTCAGTATGATTGGCTGTGGGTCTGTCATAAATAGCTTTTATTATTTTGAGATATGCTCCATCAATACCTAGTTTATTGAGAGTTTTTAGCATAAAGGGCTGTTGAATTTTGTTGAAGGCCTTCTCTGCATCTATTGAGATAATCATGTGGTTTTTGTCTTTGGTTCTGTTTATGTGATGGATTACGTTTATAGATTTGCATATGTTGA